>JAZGTJ010000315.1:73227-142137 GCA_036877575.1 Botia almorhae
ACACATATAGGTTAATGGCAATTAAAGAATTTGTTTCACATTGGTGTTGCGCTTGAATGGTTGAAGATGAGAGATCGATGCACTATTTAACATAAATTAATTCAGCATATTCTCTCTGCACGCAAATAGATAACGTACTATATATACACAATTGGGCATAATTTCATATATATCTCAAATTGAGGTAATAGTAAAACATGTTACCTGCTCCTTTGGACAGAAACCGATTTTCCGGCGATCTAATCCGTAAGAAAAATGTTTGGCGGTGTATTTAATGTGATTTCTAACTGCGCCGACAACAAATTGGACTTGTTGTTTAGCTTTCATCAAATTTTCGCGTTCGTCAATTATTCAACCCGATTTATTATAGCGCAGTGTAAAGCCCAACAAACAGCTGATAATAAAAACAACACAGCGAGCTGTGCGGCACGCCCACTGGTGAGTGCTGGTCCAATAAGAATTGTACACAAACAGAGGGGTGGGGCCAGAATGTAACGGGGTGTATTTTCCGTGTTCTCATTCGTATCTGAACGTGAAACAGTCTGTAACACTAGCCTGCGATACGGATTGGTCGATCGCGAGTACCGCTGATTCCAGGTCAGTTGTGGAGTCAGGGAGTTGCCCAAATCTAAGGGGCGTGCAACAAATTTTGAAAACTGCAGGATGCGCATCAGCAACAGCAACGAACTGTGGGAATCACTGGGGGACATTTAAATGGGAAAACTTATACATTCTGTATAAGAGGAATGTTACAGTACGTTTTTATTAGACGCTCATTTGCTTAATATTTACAGTAAAGAGTGTCACCCCCTCTTCTTTAGTGGCCAATTAATTTGCAACAATTGCTCACAGCCTTATTCTTGAAGGACAAATTTGCGTCTTCGTAATAAAGGAGAATACATTGTATGCTCTTGGTAGGCAAAAAGCAGATGGTTGTAGGTTCTCCATGGTCTTCTGATCCAATGTAGTAATCTAATGACCATCCAAAGTGAGACATGGATTAAGAGTCATTGTTGCCGTTTGCTTTTTTTAAAAACTTGAAATGACATATAAATAAGAGTAGAATGGACCAGCTTTTGAATGTATAAAGTTCATAATTAATATTTAATAGAATAAGTTTATAATCCATTCTGAGATAATATATTTAAATCAATTGTTTTGTTTGGTGCCCATCATTAAATGTCATTAACTTCGTAATAGATTACGAAAGAATTAGATTTTTTATCAGTCTTTAAAGAATTATATACAATTAAAATAACCAAGCTGAAAACGTGAATTGGGGTTGAGTTCTCAAACAGTCACTGAATGTTGTAGTGGTGACATAAAAAACTGTTATATTTTATGACCACAAGGTGGCACTATATTCAAACTTGTCCTTCACTCACCAAATCTATTCCAGGCTCATCCTGTCCCTTTTGCAAAAGTGTATCCGTGCACTTGTCAGTTGTCAACATTAGATCATAAACTTAATCTAAACATTACTGTATACTTTGTTGCTAAATGTAAATGTTAATTTTTCACAATAAATAAATCACTAAACTTTTCATCTCAAACATTCCTGCGTACAACCCAGAGTTAACGCAAGTGTTCTTGACAGGAAGTGCACTACAGATTTATTCTGTATTCTTTGAGTGGTAACTTCATTATGTAAATTACATTATGTATAAATCGGTAACGATTCATTCACAAAAGCCTTCATTAAAATAGTGCTCTGGTCTTTTTGGGGCCGTAAAGTAAACAATGATTTCTGCGAGACTAATTTGCATGCTCCTGGCAGACACGAATTAAACAATTCATGTATGCGTATTACCTGCGAAGTGCGCTTAGGAGCATTCACACCTAGGCAGCAGTCAAGTGCGGGGTAATTAAATTAAACACTGACGACACCGATGACTGTGGGCTGTTCTTTTGGGCGGGTCCAAATGGACGTATACCCACCGAGTCTGTCAGACTTTTTTAAATAAGTACGGGCTCGCTAATTGTAACCCATCTCAGCAGATCAGCGTTCAGCGTTGCGAGGATTAAGGTGCGGAGGGGTCGCTTCGTTTGGTGAACAATACAAAGTCATTGACTAAACTAAAGTGCAACACCCTCGGCGAGATTTTACCCACTGAAAATAACTGGATCGGACTGTTAAAACCTGAGAGTTCAGCATGCCTCGGTCTTTCCTGGTAAAAAAGTATTTCACCAGCAAGAGGCCGAACTACAGCGAGTTGGAATGTCAGAATGGTGAGTTTTAATCTCTTTTAATATAAATCTCAGCTAAAAGAAACGAAACCATTCACTTCTGGATTGGTTGTGTTTCTTAGAATAACAAGA
Source organism: Botia almorhae (assembly GCA_036877575.1). Taxonomy (NCBI): domain Eukaryota; kingdom Metazoa; phylum Chordata; class Actinopteri; order Cypriniformes; family Botiidae; genus Botia; species Botia almorhae. The sequence continues at coordinate 75,547 of JAZGTJ010000315.1, forward strand.
GTAACGCCTTTTTTAAAAATGTTTTAAAATACAAAAAAGTCAACTTCGAGACATGGTGCATATTAGAAGCTTTGTTTTCTTTCCCTCAGTTTTTGAGAAGGTGTCGAGATTTTCCCCTGTGATATTATCAGACACAGCGTCTTTTCTTTCGTGAATATGGTGGCATCCATGAGGGCCACATCTGTTTTTTACGTTGCTTTCTTTGTTTTCACTGTTCTTTCAATGACGCTGGTTTATTTTGATGACTCTGTCCGTGTAGTTCATCTGTAGCAGTCAATAGTAACGCTTGAAAATCTCACTGGATACTCATTTGTGTTATTTCTTATACACATCAGATGCTTTAACAGACAGATACCCACTGGCAGAACTTCCAGCAGTGAGCAGTGGTATTCCAGTGACCTGCCTGACTGCTGGATTAGTATGGGACGTCAGCTTGATACCTTCCATGCATGACCCAACATCCCCAAACGCCCTTCCCACAAGCCAGGGCCCACTGGACCTCAGCTCTCCCTCCAGCGTCAGCTGCAGCAGCAGTGGGGAAGAGGATGAAGGACGCACGTCAGATCCACCAAGCCCGGATTCTTCAGACACGTACCACCCCCAGCAGACGAGCAGACCGAGACGCAGCAGTAAGAACAGAGCCGGGCAGAGGGACGACAAGAGCGAGGCCCCGGTCCCCGCCACACGTCCAGCGTTCTTCTGTAAGCACTGTCCCAAAGAATACAACAGTCTTGGGGCCTTAAAGATGCACATTCGCTCACACACATTGCCGTGCGTCTGCACCACCTGTGGAAAAGCCTTCTCGAGACCCTGGCTTTTAAGAGGACACATTCGCACACATACAGGTAATCACGCTTTCAATTGACCTTTTCTTTTAAACGTTTAACATATATTTAAGCTCATTGTATTGGCATGGTGTTTGTAGAACTTTTCAAGTGTGGTTTATTGGTGTAGAGTAAACGTCCGCCATTTGCTTTGAAAGTCTCAAAGCCAGTTACTCAACGATTGAATGCATGCAGCACTTAGGTCAGGTATGCATTCGCGTACATAAGCCCTCAATGAAATTGCTCTTTATTGATCACTCATTGTGTTGACGTCATCTTAATGTCACAATAGGACAGTCTTATCAATCAGTGGGGTGAGAGTGGAGATAAGCAGAGATAAGTTGATCAGGAATGTTGGGGAGCAATTGTTATCACCCTGCTGAGTAGCCACTTTGTACCTAGAAGTTAACTTGATTCAATCAGCCGACGTTGTGCCTGTTGACTGTTTTTGTAGAAAACCGTTTACCACAGAACGTTTATCTTGTATACCTCTTGTTTTTCCCTCTCAGGTGAGCGCCCGTTTTCCTGTCCGCATTGTAACCGTGCCTTTGCTGACCGCTCTAACCTGCGGGCGCACCTGCAAACCCATGCCGACGTAAAGAAGTACCAGTGCAGCACCTGTTCTCGTACCTTCAGCCGAATGTCCCTGCTGCAGAAACACACCGCGGCCGGCTGCTGCCCCCCCACAGCCTGATGACACGGGGTCATCGGGAGCCATTTTATGAAAGAAAGTGGAAGAGCAGCATTTTTGTGTTGCCAGGAGGTGCTAATTCAGGACAACGTGCCTTGTGAGATAATAATGACCGTGTGCTCCTTCTTATCAACAACATCATGTAGACGCAATACAGACCCGCAGAAGGACAACATGACTGAAACATTTGAGCGGGCTGCTTAAATACGACATGACCGACACGTTTCCCTTTGCCACAAGTTTTGGACATTTTCCCCCCAACCAAAATAGTACAAATGAAGGAATTTTGAATGTGTTTATGTATAATAGCTGTCCCACAACGGGGTGAGTGTCGTGCAGCTGGGAGTTTTGAAATAAGGACAGCTGTTGTCAGGTTGGGGGTGGGCTCACTAGGGTAGGGTATGTCTCTCAGCGTGACACACACACACAAACATATGCACACAGACAGCTGTTGTGTGGTGCGGAGGCAGTGTGCTAACAGGTGTTCCGGCTCTGACCGGCACATCTCCGATAACAGGTGGCGTCTGCCGATTTCTCTAGAAACACACACTCAGAGTCTCAAGAGATCAGAGTGTAACCTGGATTTTTTATAAGCAGTTTTAGTGGGTTGTAACCTATATGCGCAACATTTGCCATGATGATGTCGTCACTTTTTTTTTAAACCAAAGTCTGTTCTTTGCTTTTCACCACGTGTTGTTTTACCACTCGCTGTCTTTTCTGTATCACTTTATTTTTTGTCGCATCAGGGGACTGAGTTTTTAAATGCACTCTAGTTTACCAAAGAGTATTGAGGTCCTGTCATTTTCTATCATTGAAAACGAATGATTGGACAATTGAAAGCAAAGCCATGTTAGCAGCCGTTTTGTAATTTAAAGACATTTGCTTATACCTCAGTGTTTTTTTTTCTAGCATTGAGATGCAACACTCCTGTATGTTACATTCTCAGTAAAGAGTCACGGATGTTTCCTCTGTATATTCTGTCTGCTGTGCGCGCGGACGCACCGAATTTAACGTTGCCTTGTATTGATGTCAGAAACTGTGCATGAAATGTTTTCTTAATATTAAGTTTGGTGCAATGTTTTTCTTTTGCATACGCGTTTTCATATTTCACGTCTCTTTGTATTTGTCCAAATCATTTCCATCCAATAAAGTAATTTAAGATTATACAAAGCCATTGGATGATTCGTGTTTGCTTGTTTTGGATTCGCTACAGTTCCACAAAAAGTGGGGAAACAGGAAATGACTACCATCAAGGTCTCGTATCGTGCTGGTTATCTGACAGCCTGTGCTATTTGAAACTGTTGAAAGGCTTTATAAGAAAGAATGGTGCCTCATTTCCTGTGAATAGAAGTGACTCACTGGTTTGTAACTGTGATGTTTACTGGGTGGCAGGTGAACAGGTGGATTAACTATGACAGCACAGGGACAACTGTGTGCACCTGCCACACACAATGCCACCTGTCATTACCGTGCGCGCACATTCTCGCTCTCTGCAAACAAAGCGGTTTACCCAGAACTGAGTCCTAGTCTGTGTATGGATGTCCGTTGATCTCTGTATGTGTATGAACGCGTTCTGAGGCGCCGATTCGCTTTTATATACAAGTCATAAAGATGTCGTTGCGGCCAGATGCCGTTTTGGTCTTCGGAGTGCTCTGCGTTCGTTCAAACTGTAATTTGGCCTGGGGAGGTTATGGAGTTGCTGTGAGGCAAACTGATGGAATGTCTTACATAAATATTTTCATGTTGGAAGCTCTGCTTATGAGCGTTAAAAGAGCTGCGCGTGTAGGCTGCGTTGATGTAAGGTGCCGACTTCAAAACCTGGCCCATGTAACTGTAATGCTTCAAAATAGTCAGGCTGACCCTGGATCAGCTCTCTGCCTGCCATACAGTTGTATAAATTAGGACGTGAGAAGCTAAAATGGATCCCAGAAGACGCACTGGTACTCTCAGGTCCTCAAATGTTAGTAATTGAAACGCAAGTCTACGTTAATCAGACTAAACAGCAGAATCCAGACAGTGAGTCAGCTGCTGAGGAGCAAGAGCGAGTTCCCATAGTTCCCCCAATGTTCATGCTGCAGTCACAGTACGTAGGCGCTTGTGTAGAAGATGAGGTAAGTTCTTCCATTTGTTGTCCCAGATCCGAACATCTGAAAAGAGTGTTAGTTTGAGAAATCACTTCCCATTTAGTCACCCACTCGCAGACATACGCAGTCTGAGGAATGCATGTGTCAGGTGCAGACATGTATTTTATCGTAGTGACGTGTAATCTTTGGGGGGGATCTGGTTTGGAAAGAACTGCTTGAGCTTCACCCTCCAGACAAAGATTTTCTGATGATGCAATTGGGGTCAAAACTTTTTTTGGTGCCGTGCAATCGTGGAGAAGCCCAATCCCATAAACGCTCAGGAAAAGAGACAGGAAAACATCTGCATGAAATGGGAGAAGAGCAGTTACATGTGGTCGGTTTGAAACGAGCCCGGAGGAGAGGGAGAGGCAGTCTAATGAGATGACGTTATCAGTGTTGCTGTGTGAGAAACTTTGAGGAGAAAATTCCAGATAAAGCCTGACTCCTGCTTTGTCAGCAGGTAAAACGACCCCAGCCGAGTATAGATTCAATTCCTCAAACTTATTCTTTCTGCTCCAAAACTAGAATCCAACCAAACCTGGAAAGCTTACACGGAGCCAACGCGACACGCTGCCAGCTCACAGAGAGCTTGCTGTAACGCAACCCACAGCGATATTTCGGAGCGCATATTCTGTGCTTAGAAATGAAAAGTAAATATGCACGCTCATACATTCGCTCCTAAGGGATAATAAGACGTCTGTCTCTGAAATCGGAGAACTCCTTCCCCGCCGCGCGTTCCCAAGTGCCAGAGCGCTCACTGTAATTTACCAAAAGTGGCTGCTGCCGCCATAAAGCGTGTGTTTAACATTCCGATCCTTTTCTCAGGGCTTGTGCATGCCTCTTAACCCCCCAATCTTTCTCACTTTTCTCTCTCTCTCTACTTTACATAGCTAAATATGAGCATAAGTACGGTGTGTCAGTCGCCTCTGTTGCGACACAGCCTTTGCCTCACTTCACATGGAGATCATCTCTCTCCCTTAGAGACACCCAAGGTCCCAGGCAGGAAATGGGAGTTTACATTGGCCCGACTTTGCAGGGAGAGAACAAGTGGGCTCAAGTATTCACTGACTGCAGTATAGCTGCACACGGAGCCCCATCCCCCCACACAAGATTCCCTCCCACGCTTGCTCTCCCACTCGGTAAGGGGGAGAGCGCCGGCAGGGCCTTGGCCAGGGCTTGGGGCTCAGGGCCTGGGATACAGGAAGGAGCTGTCAGCCTCCTATAAACACGAATGGTCTTGCGCCCACGACGCGCTAGCGCCTGAGGGAATGCGCTGCAGCCGCCGTACTGTCTGTGTCGAAGTGACTTCATGCAAAAAAGTCATGCATTTCTCACCACAGGTATTTTAAACTTCATTAAAAGCATCTCTGCTGTTAGTATATCAGACCACTGTTATGTCTCCTCATGATTATGGCTGTGACCCAAACCAAAGACAGCTCCCTCACTGCCCAGTCAGTCAATGACTTAACAGAGTTTTAATAAGAAGGTGCGCTTAAAAATTTCAGAGTGCTTTCCAACTCTACTGAAAAGACCAGCTTAAACCAGCATGAATTTCCAGGCTGTTACAGGATGGTTTATGCTGGCCAGCGTCCTGGTGACTTTGTTGGTCTCTTCAGCAGGGAAGAAACCATAACGTTATGACTGACGATGTAGAACAAATTCAAGTACGATTAAGAGATAACCTGTGCAAATTTAGTGGCGCTTATTTCTCGGTAAAACTTGAAATGTTATATTTCTAAACTAATTTGCTGGTTTTGTTTCAACAGATGCTATTTCTTCCTTCGACTGACTGCTGAACCGCACACATGCTTGTGGCATATCATAAATAGCTGACTAGATGCAGGCGTTGAAGTAGACAGATACACAAATGTTGGATTTAGACGTGTCTCAAGCTAACTAAGCATGCAGCATTTTCAGGTTTTGGACACAATTTATGTATTATTTATCTATGTATTACTAAGTATTATTTATTTTAGATACACATTTGGCAGACAAACTTTAATTAAAGTATTAATATACATTTTATTGGTATGTGTGTTCCCTAAGAGTTAAACCCATTATATTTGTACTGCTAACACAATGCTCTGTCAACTGAGTGACATGCAGGCCAAGTATACTTAGTTTTTGTGCTCTGCATTTAAACCATCCAGTTAGCACACTATTAGAGAACACACACACACTCACTCACACACACACACAGCAAACCATGAACACAAACATGGAGCAGCGGGCAGCTCTGTGGCACCTGGGGAGAATTTGGGGGAAGGGTGCCTTGCTCAAGGGCACCTCAGTTGTTTCCTGCCACCAGCTGGGATTCCTGCCGGGATTCGAACCAGTGACCTTCTGGTTATAAGTCCAACTCTCTAACCAGTAGGCCACAACTGCCCCCAGGAACCATTAAGACAGTGCTACGTGAAGGTGAGTAATGTTGTATGTTGACATGTTGCTTTTGTATAGGTACCGGTTCCATCTTTACCTCACGTAACCCACATGTTTCAACGTCTGCCCATCAGATGTGCCACCACTCTGTGGAGGAACAGTATGAGCCTAATTACAGACAGAGAGACTCCTCCATCAACTTCTCTGAGGTCTCCCATGAACAATGGCATCTAAACAAAACCACCAAACAAAAAGCAACCAAAACTCTCCCTCCAAGAGCTCTGGAGTTTGCCAGAGGGCTGCTGGAGAAGCGAAGAGACCTTATTACAGAATAATGAATCACACACTCGCAAGTCACAGGGTTGCTGAGGATGAATGTGCTCTCTGTTGGTTTTCCTGGAGCTGCGTGTTTACTAACCAATGACGCAGGCTGCACTTGATCAGAGACATGTGTTGTTGAGGTCTCGGTTCCAGTGAGAAGCCAGGAGAAGGAGAGCCGAGCGCGAATGTGTGGCGCCTGGACTCCCTTGGCTCGGCTCTACCACACACACAGGGATTGGGGTAACTGAGGGGGTCATGCTGAGAAAAATAAACCATGTAAACCTCAGGACAGGAAGCATGCTGTAGCGAGGAGATCCACATTAAGCATGAAGACTCATTTCAGTCTGTGCACTGGTTCTAACTCTTTTTTTAAGTCTTTAAAGATTTAAAGTCTCATCGCAGCAAACAGGGAATGCTCTCTGAACATTGGCTTATGTTCTCTAAAAGGTCTATGGAAGTTATCAAAACGTTCTTGCAGTAACATTAGTAGAATGTTTTCTAACATTGTTTCTCAGTTTTGGTAGTGGAATGTTTTAAAAACATTACAGAATGTAAAAAATGTTTGCCAGTTCTCATAACTAAGCAATAATGTTAATACAACAAAAAAACTTTTTAATCATTTCTAAAACTTTCCAAATAACATTTTAAAAGTTTTTGTTACTTAATGAAACATTAGGAAAACATTTTTACAACTTAAAATTGTCAACAGGGATGGTTAATTTCCTAACATTAAGATAGCAAACTGGGGTGTCGAGGAAGCATCTTATACATGTTGTAACTATACAGCATCCACAAGTCCACAACTTTGGCTCCTCCAGGGGGACCAAATAGAATTGGAAAAATATAAAATATTTCAAACACTGCACCTGCCTCCATTGCTTGGATGAACAGCTAGCCCCGTCCCAAATAATACCCACTGGTTGATCCGAAGTTGTTATGTCCCCTTTGATGTTTACATTATGCATTTAGCTAACACTTTCATTTAAAGAGACAGTACATTCAGTGTCTTATACCTTTGACCGGTTCATGTGTTCCCTGGAACTCAAACCCATTCTCTTCCCCCATTCATGCCAACCCAGCTAACAGGAAACATTCTCAGAACATTGACTAACTTTCTTTCAAAGTGTTTTAAGCTGTTAGTGAAACATTTACAAACTTAAAACTTATAAAATAAAAAACTATAAATAAAAAAAATTAAAACAATTTTTTTTTTTACATTTAGGTTACTTAATGGAAACATTAGGAAAACGTTCTCACAACCTAAAATTGTGAGCCGGGAATGCACTGCCAGTTGAGCTACATAAGCGCAATTACGTTTAGTGCCAATAGTGGTGAGCGAAACATCTAAACTTTAAAGTTCTAATAGGAACTAATAGGAAATCCAAGAGTATAACAACAACAGATTTATTAGTAAGAATGTATCATGTTTATGGACATGGCGTATTTCGCCTGGTTAGCATTTATGTGCATGACTCCATTTACTTGAAATATCCTCCTCATCGATACAAATATTGCCTAATTTGATGTAGAAATGCCTAATGACTCATATGAAAATTCTTGCCAAAACAAGTGAAACATAACCCTGACTGTAAAAATGATTGTAGGCGTTGGCTGAAAAACCAAGCGAGAGGGAAATGCAGCACATGGAGGATGTAGTCCAATTTTAGGTCTCTGCCTCGCAGGTTGTACTTAACTTGTTCCTGAGTAAAGCGGCTCGTATCCTGTGCTGAACTTTTCCTCACACATGCAAAGAGACAGAAGTGTTGATATTCACAAGCTCCCAGCCCAGATGGACAAGTGTCAAACTTTTACTGTCAGATCATCGGTACCTCACAGCACTTCCAGACTTTAACTCTTGGATTTCCTGTTGTTGCCAACCTGTGAAAAAAGGTTACAGGGGAAATATTTTTTAGGGGGCGTGAGCTACAGAATTACAGCTTTGCGGCTGTACCAAGCTGATTGGCTGTGTTTTGCGGGACAACGGGAACGCAGATGAGCCGTCTATAAACTATAAAGAACAAAAATTAATGTGTGAGTGTTGAAAAGCTGTTTATACACTGAAATCACGTGGGCCGGCGCTCAGTTTACCGAACTAACTAAACAGTTTGTTTCAACATAACAAACTAACACTCCAGCACATACAGTATATCCACAGCTGTCATATAACATCATGCATCCCACCAGCACCTTCCCCCAAAACACACACACACATTCAGGGGTGGTCCTTTGTTGTAGAGGCCAAACAGCAGCTTCGTAATGATGAGAAGCACTTTACAAACCTTGTGGTCACTCTGATCTACTGGCTGCCCATCCAACATTCTCAGAATGTTCTCTCAAAGTTATCAAATAACCTTCCTGCAGTAATGTTAGTAGAACTTTTCTAATGTTATATATCATCTATCAAAAATGTTATTCTTAAGTCGTCAGTGAAACATTTTAAAATCGTTACAATAAAAAAGTTTGCACAATGTTCTGACAAGAAGCAAAATGTTAATACAATATCTAAAGAACAGCACACAAAAATAACTCAAAATAACATTATTTAATTTAATTTTTGTTACTTAATAAAAACATAAGAAAATGTTCTTACAGCCCATAATTGTTAGCTGGGTGTCTCTAATCCCACATGTGGCATCGTTCTGATCTTCTCATCCTGTTGCTTGGAAAAGTTCGACAACCCACGATCTCTAAACTAACATATTATGAGAGGGGGAGAATCGCTCATTAATTTTGGAGGTTTTGAACAGGAAATGAGATGAAACTCCTCCAAAACCCACAACACGGACACACGCGTCCATATTCTCATCCACATAACCATGGATGGAATACTGTCCTACATACATACATACATACACACAAATACATGTAAAACAAAGCATATAGATTCCTTCCATCCTGATCTCTTGTTTCTGCTATTTTACAACAGTCACATGTTGAAGTGATTAAACCGTAGCTTGTTGTTTTCTCTTGGCAAAAGCGAAGAAAAAATGGCTTCACTTGCTGAAAGATTTGCCACCCAACTGAGCTTTAAATAATGGGAATGTGGGCTTGATATATAAAGAGTTAATGAGCTATGAACATACGGGCTAAAATCTCTTACAGGTAAAGTTATTACAGAGGACAGCCTGTATTATTAAATATTGTCATTTTAAATCACTTAGACCATCAACGTTCATTTACTGTCTTGCACATCAATATGAGATGCAGAGACTCTGCGGTGATCGTAAAATCAAAATTTAGAGCAAGGAGGAGTCCAAGAGACCAAACCTATGATGGGAAACACCAGCCTTGTGTTTTAAATGCAGATAAACTACAGAGGAGGAGCGTGGTAACCTTCAGAAGACATTTATTTTTGTCTTCTGAAAGAAACCATTTATCAGTGAGAGCTAAACACAGAACCCAGAGTAAACAGTGTCGTTTTCCTTCAGTTACATTAATGTATTTGACGAACACTTTTATCCAAAGCAACTTACATACATTCACGGTTTTACTGTAATTCATTTTATCTGTATGTGCGTTCCCTGCGTCAAACCCATCATCTTTATCAAACCTCATCTTCACTTAAAACACCCACATATTATTTCCCTCAACTTCATGTGTGTTTCCACAGCAACCCAGCTAACAATAAAAATGTAGGTTGTAAGAGTGTTTTCATTAAGTAACAAAAAAACGTTCGAAACGTTATATTAAAGTTTTAGGAGTGTTCAAAACATAATAATAATAAGATAATAACGTAATAAGATTATTGCTTGGTTCTGTAACATTTTTTAAATGTTTCACTAACGACTTAAGAATAATGTTTTTAATATATGATATGTTAGAAAAATGTTCCGCTCATGTTAGAGCAAAAACCTTTTTGAGAACGTTGAGAGAACTTTTAGAGAACATTAGCCAGCATTCTGATAATGTTTCCTGTCAGGAATACGAGGACTGACTGACTCTTCACAGCATAGGTTTAATGTGGGACCCTGTCTCTCACTGGAATGCTAAATGAGTGACACTCACCCATCATGCCAGACCTTCACACCTTAGATCAAAGAATTTCAGGATAACGGCTTTTACTCACATACCAGTGAACTTTGGGTAGCCCCCCCCCCCCACACACTCAGTTTTAACACCCCAGTGATAAGTCTAAAGAGGGCAAATGGTACAAACACCTGTCTACAGTTCAAACAGTGCCATCGTCCTTGTGCAATCACCTGTCGGCCATCAGCTGTGGAAGGGCTTCTCACTTGAAGGAAGGAAGGGGGCTTTTCATTGTCTCTTTTGCCTGGCTGGTTTGTTGAGTGGTTCGAGTGACTATCCCTGTGCACTGAGCCGAGTGTCTGAATCGCCCCCTAAATAGCCCTTAACTAAATAAACACTCACGTTTGCTTAGAAAGATGTGCATTAAATAGCTTGTGGTGCTTAACAGCTAGGTGAACTTTTCATGTAACAACAATTAAATGGTTCTCAGTCTGGCGGGTTTTCACAAATGGCAAAGACCTGCTGTAGTGCAATTGTTGATAAACACACTCGGCTAACTGGGAACATTCTCAGAACGTTGATTAAGGCTGTTTAAAAGTTATCTTAAAGTTACCAAAACGTTATTACAGTAACATAAGTAGAACGTTTTTTAATGTTATATTTCATACATATTAAAAACATTATTTTTTAAGTAGTTAGTGGAACATTTTAAACGTGTTAAAGAATGTTTGAATAGTGTTCTCATAATCTAGTAATCTTAATCTAATCTTAATCTTATAATCTTAATTCTTATAATCTAGAACTTTAAAAAAACATTTTAACGGTTTTGTTATTTAACAGAAACATTAGGGGAACATTCCTACAACCTAAAATTGTTAGCTGGGCGCTTTTATATGTAAAGAGGCTTACAGTGTATGTGCACTGACAGTCAGGGCAAGAAAAGTAAATCTCTGTAAATCTCCGCAGAGTTTAGGAGAGGAAAAGCAGAATGGAGGCATAAGAGGAACGAGGGAGAACATCAGAGGGCTGAGGCAGGAAATCCCAAAGCAACCTGACCTCCATCTGAGCTTTGAGCCAACATGAGTTCACCTACTCGCTCTCTTTCCCCTCTCGCTTTGGGTGTGGTGGGTACATCAAAGGTACGTGTCTCTATTCTCATCTAAAACATTTTGGCAGAACGGGCAAGGTGGCACCAAGCACTAAAAAAAGAGGCAAAGTCCAACATCTAAACAAAGCACCAAATTATACATTCCACATATAAATATGCATTTAAATAACATAATGCACGGGTATGTACACACTCTCTTCTATATAAATAAATATGAAGCAGAGGAAAAAAATCTGCGTATTTGCACAGTCTTCCTAAGCACCAGGATTTTCTTGAGGCAGATAGAGGTCTCTTAGTTTCTCTTAAGTTTCTGCATTCCACCGCATTTATCCAGAGGAGAGGAAACAGAACCCTCTCTATCATCTGCTCATTCAGAGAGCTCATGGCCCGCATGTGATTTCAATATGGCCACAGCAAGTCAAATGAGGGTCTGTTTGCATTTGAGCTAATGGGGGTGCGAGTGTTGAAACCCTCCAGTGGTAAACTAAACAGAGTTGATCAAGTTCTTGTATTTAAACAAAAACACCAACCAATAAACAAACAAACATATGAAGACGTTTTATTGACAATAAAGCTTAATTCTATGGCATGTAAGTGAAAGACAAACACTGATTTGATCTCCATATGTTCATTTAAATTAGCATGAGGGTCAAGCAACATTCATTTTCCAGCTTTTAGGTTTTAGTTTTAGGTTGTAAGAACATTTTTCCACATTTCCATTAAGTAACGGAAATGTTAAACATGTTTTAAAAGTTCAATGAACATTCATATAACAACTTCAGAGTAATGTTAATAAATGTTTTTGATAATATATATTATACAACATTAAAAAAACATTCTACTAACAATACTGCAGGAACTTTTGGATAACTGTGAGAACTTTGAGAGAACTTGTAAAGAATGTTAGCCAGTGTTCTGGGAACGTTCCCTGTTATCTGGATTATACACTAAATAAATGTGACAGCGATCGTCTTTAGCTTTTCGTCATAGAAGACTTATAGAAAAACCTGTCTTAACGCAGACACAGTCTGTCTTTTCTGCTAAGGCATATTGGTGTTAGTGAGGGATATGGCAAGTGCAGTGGTGGGTGGGGGTGGCTGAGGCACCTTGCAACAGCTGGACTGAATTAGCCGGGGGCTGGGGGGTGCAGTGGGGGCTCTGAGACTGCTGGCGCCAGCAGCAGGCCAGCAGGTCAGGGTGGATGAAGATTACCAAAACACAAGCGGGCAGCCATGCCCTGCGGAGGGATGGGGAGGGGGAGGGAGGACGAGCTGGGGTTCCTGGCTCACAGGCCTTCAGCCACAGGATGGGGCGGCAGGAGGACTTCCACTTCCTGTCAGATAACCCTTTCCTGTCCATATGACATCCAGAGAAAGAATGCCAGAAAAGAAAACAGTGGTTGCAGATATTCCCGTGATAGTCACATATCGAACAAAGCGCCTTTCTTTCTTGAGCTAATTTCGTTAGCTGTTTTATTAACATTTGCCGAGATCTGCCCTCACGTCATCATTTATATCTGTGAGTGAACACGACATGAGATCAAGATATTCAGAATTAGCTGGAGAGCGGAATGAAAACAGAACAAACATTGCCGTAAAGCTCTAAATATAGGAGTTTTATTAGATTTGGAAGCCAAATGGAGTATAAACACACTCAGGCGCCATGTCTGGATCTGAAGTGAGGAAATGCACAAAAACAGTTTCCATATGAGGCAGAGAAAAGCATTTCAAGTGGAGACACATGAGCCTGAAATGTTTTCTAAACGTGTTCGCTTCACACTCAAACAAACCATAAAACATTATTTCCTTATAGCCTTTTTGCGTTGGTGTCATAATCACAAACCCCAGAACGAATTAGTTCCCAATGTTAAAAGAATCACGGAAAGAGCAGCAGCTAAAATCCTTGTCAGTTCACAATGATTTACATTTATAACTGTGCACCGTTGAAGTCGAGTTGAATTGGCACATGGATCCATCTAGTGGTCGACTACAATATAACACGAATAAAATATAGCTAAAATATAATAATAATAATCTCATTCTCGCACATATATTAGTTATCCATTAATAGCTAATATTATTATTAGTGTTTTTCTGTAACTAAAGCTGGGACCAACGCTTAGTCGTGAAGTTAAAACGACACAAAAATGTCTGGACACAGCGCACTTCAAACAAAGTGATTCAGAATAGTTTATTATTATTATTATTGAAAACGTGTTTTCACCATTGTTGTTGAAAATGTTGTTTTATGTGAAAAACAAACAGTATCATAACTTTTCAATGGAGAAACTGTCAGATCTTAGACACTGACAGCAGATGGCGCCAAACACACCTCACGGAATTTATATTGCGATTATTGAAACACAATTATACATTATACAATTATACATTATACATTGCTCAAGTTTACACATAATAATAAATGCAGTAGTCATTCCGCTTTTCTGACTATTCTAGCCACTAATAGGACTTTCTTAAAATAAGCTAATTTATCTCACACTCTTAAACAATGTATTAATAATTCGATGTCATATCGTGGTTGTGAAAATATAAGCACAATTTTCTTAAACAACATATATATTATTTATAATATATGAATCAAATATATTCAACAGATAAAACTATGAACTTCATTGGATTCCGAGCGCCGTGTTTCACTCATAGCAAGTGACCGAATGAAAGCTGCCTTTGATATTGCCTGAATTTTAACATGTTTCCATAATTATCTGACTGTTTTTACAAAACTGAGGCACACAGCTGTGAAACCCTATAAAAGTTTTATATAACTTTATATACATACATTTCGGCACATTTCGAGGAGGAAATGAACTCACGCGGGACATGAGGGTAAATAAATGACTAAATTACGAGGGTATTTCATTAGTTCGCTTATATATATATATATATATATATATTTTTTTTTTTAATCCGCACAAAATTAAGAGAAAATTATGTTTTACGTTACGAACATTAATGATAATGTCACCGCGTTTTTAATCGGATGGGCTGTAAAAACAATAGGTTATGGCTATATATATAGAAGGCATCAAAGCTCTGTTTACATTGTCGCTTGTCAGTGTCTTTGTTTGAGTGTCTATGTATCATTGACTGCAAAATGTTAAGCCATTCGCTCTGGGCCTGTTAAACGTACACCTATTCACTAGAACAGTCAAGTCACTGCTGGAGCACCTGACACTCTGCCAAGAAACAGTATTTCAGATGCTTTCAGATGGTTCACACCAACGGCCCACAATGTCAGAAGTGCAGAAGTGACACGTGCAAACACAACCTAAGCCTCACACTTTCTTTCTCGCCGAGGGGCGCAATCGCGCGTCCATGCAGCATTGCCAAATTTTCTTGCCAAGGTCTGTATTAGACATAGTGCTAAAGCGAGTGAACTACTTGCTTTCAGTGGTTACTAAATACTGTGAAGGTTGCTTTGTATTGTTTTACGAAAGCATATTGTCACTTGTGGACACAATGTGATTGTTAGTGCAGTTTATTTTCTTCTTTCTCTGTTCTTGTTTCTTCTGAATTGAAGGTGATGTTTTTACATTTGTACGTCAGATAAAAGAAAAAGCAAAAGCAAATGAAAGGTAAAAATGTGCACATGATCTTTTGACTAAATAATGGAGTTTTAAACTACAATGTCATTTTTATTCTCTTCTTTGCAACAGGAAGGCAGTGGATACATTCTGGATAACTCGTATTGCTACCAACTGAGCTACAGGAACACTATTAAAAATCACTGTGTATTTTGACCACATACATCTCAAACAATCTCAAAAAAGCAACATATGTCCATAACAACTGTATTTTATTCTAATAGATGTTTTTCCCGGGCATGTTTTTTTTTGAAGAGCCCTTAACAGCATAAAATGGTGCTTTTCTCTATATGTAGTAAACAGTAAGTAAAAAGTATTAAAGGCAGTTTAATGAATGTAGTGCCCTATGCTGACAAAAATGATGGAAAGACTTGCCACAAGTTTGTTTAACTAAAGATGAAATTTAGTAGCATTGGCACACAGTACAGTCCAGTATTATAAGTTACTTTAGAGTAAACTGAACAAGGAGCTTCATTTGTAAAATCAAATGTTAAAATGAACACATAAAGGAAATGATGAAAGTAAAAGAAGAGCAGTTACACAGTTCAGATGCTGTTGTTTAGTCTTTGTGAAGAGCACGCTGAGAGCCATCTGCGTCATGGACTGGCTGTGTCTGCGTTTAAGCAGTTGCTGCAGAAAACAGGTGCCACACTCCTAAGGGAGGGTACAGAGGCGGGGGGCAGTAAACTGACTTCAGTAGCAGTCAAACCCCTCCACATTCCACGGCACCTTAAAGACAACCGGGGGCCTCTGGTATGCGCATCTAAAGATCTCTGTGTATTGTTATTATTGATATGAACGACCCAGATCTGTTTACACCTCATTGGTCTGTTTTCAAATGGTGTTCCTGCTGTCTTCAGGAAAGCTTGAGAGATGCTCTCTGTAACAAAGGCCACTCAGCAAAACATACCAACTGTATTAGCAAGATGTCCATATTAGCAAGTTATCAGAGAGACAGCTGGTGCTGGCAGGCCAGACAAATGAAACGGGTTTAATATTTCTTAACGAGATGATGAAGGATGACGGTGAATGATGTGGCTGTGTTCACTATTATGCCATTTCAGAGATGTAGTCTCAGCAGACAGCTTGACCAACCTTTATAAGTAATGACCCAGCTAGCATTTTAGGTTGTAAGAATGTTTCCCTAACGTTTCCATTAAGTAACAAAAACCTATAAAAAATGTTTCTCTGAAAATTCCAAGAATGTTCAGAACATCCAGTTTTTTAGACATTGTATTACCTTTATTGCTTGGTTTTAAGATCGTTATTTAACAAACATTTTTATTCGGTCATGTTTTTTTAAATGTTCTACTAACTACTTAAGTACAGCATGTTTATATATAACGTTTTTGTTTTTGAATGTTTTTGATAACTTTGACTTTACAGAACATTAGCCAGCGTTCTGAGAACGTCCTCTGTTAGCTGGGCAAAGGCCTTATATACCCCACCAAAACATCCCTGACAGGAGCAGCCATTCTCGCACAGAACCTTGTCACCCCTCCCAAAAAGGTTCTTTAAAAGGCCTCCATGGCCTCCTGTGTCATGTACTAAGTGGGAGGCTTTTAAATGGACTTATAAATCACTCTGTAAAATGACAACATTGTCAAGTAGGATAAAAAGCACTGGTTACATTTTGCAACAAAGAAGAAGCTTGGGGATGCTAAACTCCTAACGGAATGATGCTTGGATTGTTGTGATATCCCGGAACGCGACCCAGTGTCTGCACTGGTTTAAATAAAACCCTGCGACTGTGCCTCCAGATGAGATAGCAGAGTGAAGGTATGCCTCCATAGAGCATAAATAGAAAACAGCTAAATATACTGGTATCCCCAACAAGGGCCAACATCTATAACTTAATACAGTGAGCAGCCTATTGTCTGGAGCCACGGGGGCACAAGCAGCAGTGACTCTAAACCAACCACTTGCTAAATAGCTAATTGGCTCATTCTGTCATTGCCTCTCTCTGTGTGTTTGTGTTGGTTACCGCTTAGGGTATTGAGTCGGATTATTGCAAAGCTGGGGCATCAACTCTTGTCTTCTCAAAATGCTTTCCTGGATGGATTTATTTATTTGTGACAGAGACGGCACAGTTGGCGAAAGGTTTTGCGAACTAGCGTAGCGATTAACGGAGAATCAAGTGTTGAAATGGAGTGGCTGCTACAATGCTAGCTGGCACCTACTGGGTTTTCCTTTAAAGGTGCTTGGCAGAGCCCGGAATATTTTATCAAAACACTGAAATGCTTTGCTGTTTCTATTACCACTTGCAGGGCTGGGCGTTTATATGAATTATCAGGTCTTACGTGACAAATTAGGTACGTATGAATGGTGGTTCACCGCCCTTAAAAGTGTATGCACATTTGTGTGTGCCTGTAAATCTCAGCCTCCCTCTGTTTCAGCGTCTAAGCCCGCTGGCATCTGCTGCACCATGATCTAAACCAACTGTGACCCAACTGCGTTCGAAAATTTGATTCCTGGAATCCCGGTTTCAATCTGGGTGATCTAACTTAACTCGGCTGTACAGATAAATACTACAATACCCACGCAAGCACAAAACTCTGGGTCCTTCAAACACATTTGGCAGATTCTGAGCTCGTTGAGAGATCTTTCGATGCATTATGGTAGTACTGTGGCTATTTCAGAGTTCTAATATACTTCCTCAATATTGCATGTGTAACACAGACTTTGAATGTTACAGGCACCTAACATTCCTAACCTTATCTCTCACGTTTTATCTGTCAACATTTTTCTATGTACAGTGAGGCAAGTGAAGCTGTACATATCCCAGCTGCCGCACTTATGATGCCTCCCAGAATAGCCCTCAACTGGTCTGCTATATCTAACCAAAGCGCAGGAAAGTTTCAGTCATCAGCGCAGCACTCCGTGCCAAAAGATTACAGCACGTGTAATTGTAATTGAAATTAGTCCACTTGCCTGTTCTTGGATTTTTTTAAACATGACAACAATAATAGCAATTGTAATAGAAACGGTTTATTTGTGGCGTGAAAGTAAATTAGATCGATCAATTGATTGTGATGCGGTGATACGTCGAAACTCAAGAGAACGGTTGCGTGTAATTATTGTTAAGTGTACATTTATTATTTTGATTGATTACTGCATTCTCAGACAACAAGCACAGCAGCAGTGCTCTATGTCTTTAACAATAGATCTCTATGTCTATTGCTCTGTAAGGAATGTGGCATAAGGCAGGGATGGAGTATTCTTGTCTATATTGGGACACTATGAGCCCCCTCCTCTTTTGGTCCACAGTCTTTAGCCCTTTTCCGCATACAAGGACACCAATGGCAAGGTCAGATCCACTGGGGCTTATGTGTAAATAAGGCGCTCCTCTCCAGCATGCTCGGTCACTGCACTGACACCATACTACACTGAATTTGGGCTTAAGCGCTTTGTCTGGAAACTTCTACACCACACCTGCCATTTTGTATGTCGCCAGTGTGTGCCTGCTGTGGAGTGGGTTGGTAAATGAATAGTTATGTTTGCAAACATAAAGCCACATTTAATTTTGATCTTGTTCATTCACTCATCATCTATCAGAGTCAGGTCAAGTCAGTTATATTAAATCAGATTTCTGACTTGAATAAGATAACATTTTTCATCATTTCTTTTTGTCAAATCTTTTTAACAGCAGTTCCTAACCTAAGCTATATAAGCTTAATATCTGTGAGAAAAACAGATAGATAGACAGACAGATAGATAGACAGATAGATAACTAGATAGACAGACAGATAGCCCGTTTCTATACGGAGAGAACATCCTTCTCAATTATGTTGCTATTATCATTAAGGGCAGTGCGTCGTGGCTAATATTGCTCTGTATTTATAGCGTCCCATATCATTTCAAGCACAAGCGACCCTTTAGTCATTTGGTCTTGGGTTGCACTTATCGTGGCCACACACACACACAATGGCAGTCCTCCGGCCGCTGGCGTTTACAACAAAGGATTCCGCAAACAAGCAATTAGAGTAAGAGAGAAGGCCATTATGATCGCCTAACACTTGTACTGTATGCTGAGGAGAGAATTGTTGACGAGTTATTGGAGAGATGTTAAAGAGGCTACGGTAAGGGTGTTGCTTGTTGCCGCTGAGAGGATCACTGTCACCTTCATCCAAGAGGGAATTTGCAGTAGCCTCAGCCGCCCAAACGGTTGCTGGTGTTACAAAACAAAATATAGCTGCGAAATAAACATTAACTTAAAAGGCTGTTATAAAAAAACGGTAATTATCACATATTATTGCCCTTAGCAACAATGTAAGGGAGTTAAGTTAATGCGTAATTACGCACGTTATGGTGATGAGACGTTTGGTGGTGATTATTAAACATGCGGCTCTTTTGATATCCATACTCTCCACTTAGCCCACATAAAGTAATGCTGCTATAAAAAACACCAAGCTTAGGTTTGGGTAAAGATAAAAATGCGGCTTGCCCTTTTGTGTCAGTTTGGACACACAGTGAGCACCAATAGGCGATGGAGGAGGTGACACATGATAATTTCTGTGACCGTGACCTTGGAGGAGATGATAAAAAGAGTGCGCGGCGCTTCGGCCACACCACCCGTTCAGTCCGCGTTAAGGTCAGTTATCGAATTATGACTGGACATTTTATTTACGTAAACATTTGTTTGCAATACGTTAATACGAACGATAAAAGTACATAAAACCAATTTCTTTAAAACTAAGATATAACCTTTTTTGTAATGAATCTTGTTTTATGAATTAACGCAACCCCTGTAGCATAGTTGACAGATTTAATAGTAATTACAGGAAATTATGCAATGTCTTTTTTTGATCTGCCCGATTGGCTTTTTTTTAGTTTTGTCATCATCTTCATTATGCATAAATTCTCTCTGTCTTAAAATACATTTTGCTCATTTAAAGAAAGTATTTGTTTTCTTTAAAGGTGTCTGGAAAGTCAAGCTGAAACGGAAGTTCGGTGCGTAACGCAGCAGTGGATTTATCATGGCAAGACTCTTGGATATGAAGGAGTTCGGAGAAGCAGCGCAGTTTCTGCGCAAAAGCGACTTGGAGATTTTGGCAGCGCAAACCGTGGCGTTTGATGGTAGCCTGCAGACAAAACATTTTCAAGCGACTTTTAAAAGTCACTTTCTAAGTGTTTCACAGCGGACGCAAACACTTCATTTCTTTTTGAAAATATGTGCCGCAGTTTACGCGACGGATTTAAGTATTCATAATTGCATGTTGCGTAGCTCGTACATGTTGAAAAGGGGCATGTCAAAATCAGTTTAGCATTGAGTTCGTGGACTTTAAGCAAACGAAACACTTTTGAGGCGTCTGGAGATGTGTTTATTTACTGCAGCCTGTCTTGTGCGCAGGAAAGAAACGCGCTTGGATACCGGATGATAAAGAGGCGTATATTGAGATTGAAATCAAAGAGATCGACGGTGACAAAATCATCGTCGAGACCACGGATGGAAGGGTAAGACTTTTACAGTTCAGTCAAGTTTGATTTGTGACGTTAAAACAAGCCAATAAGCGCATTTGAATTGAACTACTGCAAGATAGGCCAAAATAAATAAACATTTGCATAATGTATAATAGTGCTGCTTATTCAGAGGTGACCCAGCTGACAAAGAACGTTCTCAGAATATTGGCGAACGTTCTGTAAAAGTTATTTAAAAGTTATCAAAAACATTCCTTCAGTAACGTTAGTAGAACAAATCAAAAACGTTATTCTGTAGTTAAGTAGTTAATAGAAAGTTTTAAAAAAATGTTTGAATAATTTCCTTATAACCGAGCAATAACATTAAAACATCTTTTTACTTAAGACATCTTCTTACTTAATAACAATGTTAGGAAAATGTTCCAACAACAAAAATTGTTAGCTGGGCAATCATTTATTGATATAATTAATGTTCTCCTGCTCTGGGTTCTATGCACTGGTTCTCAGTGTGTGTGTGTGTGTGTGTGTGTGTGTGTGAATGTGTCTCAATCTGCAGTGTCTAACTGTCAAGCAGGATGACATTCAACAGATGAACCCTCCAAAGTTTGACATGATAGAGGACATGGCTATGCTCACGCACCTGAATGAAGCCTCGGTTCTCTGTAATCTACGGAGGCGATACAGCAGCTGGATGATCTATGTCGGTACCATCACACCACAGCTCAAAGCAAAGCAAAGATCTGCCCTTTCTCACTAATCTTTGATGCCACAAATAACCTGACCTGGGCATTTAACATAGAGCGCCGGCACTATTCATAGAACTTTACAGTCATGCTAATGAATTTATCACTTGCCTTTGCCAAGGGACAAATACAAGTGAATTCCCTGGAGGCGTGTCCTTTATATCAGCCACTTTCAAATTACACCCCTAATGTCATCACAGGCAGTTCACTGCCTTCCGAAGACTTAAAATTGTGTTGGGCGGCATTAAAACAGTTTTTAGGCAACGTTATTGTTTGGTTATAAGAACATCATTGAAACATTTTGTAGTTCTGTCACATTTTTAAAACGTTCCACTAACAACCTAGGAATAATGTTTATATACGATATATAAGGTTAAAAAGCATTCAACTAACGTTACTGCGAGAACTTTCTTGATGGCTTTTGGAGAACTTTTAGAGAACGATCTGAGAACGTTCCCCGTTATAACTGAGATTAATCCCATCTCTTCTTTCACGACAGACTTACTCTGGGTTGTTCTGTGTGACGGTAAATCCATATAAATGGCTTCCTGTCTACACGGCTCCTGTCGTGGCCGCCTACAAAGGCAAACGTCGATCCGAGGCTCCACCTCATATTTATTCGATTGCAGACAATGCCTACAATGACATGCTGCGGAGTAAGTATTAAATCAAAGTATGCATGCTTCCTCCCTGCCCTGTACAATAACTTAAAGGAGGGAGCATTTTCTTGTAGTACACTTTGGTCACTTTAGCGTCCGACAGTATGTCCGTTCAGGAAAACCCTTTATGACCTGAAAAGAATGTGTTATTGTCTCCCCACACAGATCGTGAGAATCAGTCCATGCTAATCACGTAAGTACGGAAACGTACATGCACACAATAGTTCTGTTGTATTCAGACAATTTCGGGCTGGTTCAAAGCAGAATGTTTTTCTTGTTGCGACCAAAATAAATGAACAAATAAACAAACAATCAGATGAATAATAATAATAAATTAAGCCACTGACGACATCATTTTTCTGATTACAATTTTGAATTCCAGTTTTCGTTTTTGTTTTTTCTCCTTTCGAGAACATTTCAGTGCACTGTTTTTCTGATGGTCTTTGGTGTGCAATTTTTTTTTCTTTCTTTTTTGAAATTTGTCTCACTCCTTAATGATTTCTTGGTGCTCATAGCGGAGAATCCGGTGCTGGCAAAACAGTTAACACGAAACGTGTAATTCAGTATTTTGCCATAGTAGCAGCTCTGGGTGAGGCGTCGACTAAAAAAGGAGTAAGACTCAAAGTTCCCCGGTTTTCCTCTCATCATTTTCCCTCGTCTTCAATCAGCGTTTTATTCCTTTCATGCTGACAGGTGTTTGTCATTGTCATTTT
The DNA here is from genome assembly GCA_036877575.1 of Botia almorhae. Lineage (NCBI taxonomy): Eukaryota > Metazoa > Chordata > Actinopteri > Cypriniformes > Botiidae > Botia > Botia almorhae. Next base: position 98,096 of record JAZGTJ010000315.1, read on the forward strand.
GAATTCGCTCTAGGTGTCCGTCACATTTTCGACATTACTACAATGTATTATAACTTATTATATTTCTATGAGTTTAACGGTTTTGGACATCTAGAGTGAGGTTTGACTAATCCCTCCATATGCATATGTCTTTGAAGTTTTCCCCAAGTCTTCCTGTGGAGTTAACTTGATGCCATGTTTCTTTGACACAGCTTTACCCCGATACATTGTGTCCTGTTTTTTTCCTCTGCCAAGTTTTAATTTTCTGGCAAAGTTGCGATTAACATTTTGATTGACTGTTTTCATGCAGGCAAAGTTTTGTTTTTGAACCTCTTGTTTTGTCTCCATTTTTGAATCCTTTATCCATGACACGATTTTTTAATCTGCGTGGCCCTTATCATATATCATTGTTAAATACTGTGTATTTGATGTGGGCTAACACAATTGTTGCATAACTTGTTCCGTGTTTTTTATGAATTAGCATCATTTGTTAGCATCTTTTAGCATTTTTAAGTTTCTATTTATATTTTGAAGTCACCAATTATTATCTTAAATGACTAATTCTACAGTGATTTAAAACTGTATTACGTAAGAAATCTTACATCCCATTGCTGCTATATTGAATAATAAAATTAAATAATGAGGCTGTTGAATAGAAGCTATACACTAGAAGTATATACATGTTTCTAACACAACAATCTAATTTTTATTTATTAAAGGCTCCTACCACTAAAACTGGGGTACGTATATCTGTATACTGTTTACAATACAAGTACACATCTGTATACAAACATAATGCATAAACCATAACAAAACCAGCTGCGAAATCTCATTAATTATAAAAAATATTTTTCTCAGGGTACTTTAGAGGACCAAATCATTGAAGCTAATCCTGCAATGGAGGCTTTTGGAAATGCTAAAACGCTGAGGAATGACAATTCATCCCGTTTTGTAAGTATTTGACACCCAAGACAATACAGACCATCAGCGTAAAGTGAAGTTACCATATTGTAAAATTAAAATGGCTGTCTGTTATAATTAATATCAAGCTTGTGTTGACTGCTCATGGGTTTGGTCTTCTTGGTGTCAGCTATGCTGGCTTTGATTACAGCCATACCTGCTAACAATTTTAGGTTGTAAGAACATTTCCGTAATGTTTCTATTAAGTAACAAAAATATAAAAAAGTTTTATTAAAAGTTCTACATCAAAACGTCCAGTTTTTTAGATGTTGTATAAACATTATGCTTAGTTATACGAACGTTATTCAAACATTTTTAAGTCTGTGACTTTTTTTTTATAACATTTCACTAACAACTTAGAACTAGAATGTTTTTATATATGATATTCAACATCAAAAAAGTTCTACTAATGTAACTGCAAGGATTTTTTGATTACTTTAAGATTACTTTTAGAGAACATTGGACAATGTTTTGAGAACATTCCCTGTTAGCTGGGCAGGTGTTCAACCCAGTGTCTCAATATCACAGTTGATTCATTTAGAATATTGTTCTGTTCTGCTCCTAGGGTAAATTCATCAGAATCCATTTTGGACCAACAGGCAAACTGGCTTCTGCTGATATTGACATCTGTAAGTAACTGGTTTAAAGGCAAATGATATAATTCCAGTTTGTGTCATCGCAAAATATAAAACCTGCATTGATTTTACAAATGCGCAATTTTTGTAGATCTCTTGGAAAAATCCCGAGTGATATTTCAGCAACCTGGAGAGCGAAGCTACCACATCTACTACCAGATCATGTCTCAGAAGAAGCCTGAACTTCTTGGTAAGAAGCCTGGCTGCAATATTTGTGCAACAGCCAGTCCATTATTGCTCCATTATTAAGCAACAGATCTGCTCTTGTCTTCTGAATTTCAGACATGCTCCTGGTCTCCTCAAACCCCTATGACTACCACTTCTGCTCTCAAGGTGTAACAACAGTGGAGACCATGGATGACGGACAGGAGCTCATGGCCACTGATGTAAAATCCAGCTTATTAATTCAATGGACATCAAATACTACTACTAAATGAAGCATGCAACAGATAATAAAGCACATTGTATGATTTTGTCTAAATGAACATTTCCCTCCTTCGCTCCAGCATGCCATGGACATCCTTGGCTTTAATCTAGAGGAGAAGTATGGCTGCTATAAAATAGTAGGTGCCATCATGCATTTTGGGAACATGAAGTTCAAGCAGAAGCAGCGTGAGGAGCAGGCAGAGGCTGACGGCACTGAAAGTGAGTGTGAATCCGGAATCCGGTTTGAATCAGAATTAGATTTCAGAATATGATTCTCAAACCGTTGATTTACGTGAACTTGAATATGGTATCCAGGAAAGCTGTGGTATCCAGGAAAAGATTTCAGAATATGATTCTCAAACCGTTGATTTACGTGAACTTGAATATGGTATACAGGAAAGCTGTGGTATCCAGCTTTCCTGTAGCTCAGTGGTTAGAGCATGGCGTTAACAACGCCAAGGTCATGGGTTCGATCCCAGGGATTGCACATACTTAGAATCAATGTGTAGTATAATGCAATGTAAGTCGCTTTGGATAAAAGCGTCTGCCAAATGCCTAAATGTAAATGTAAATATATGACCTGATTTTTTTAGGTGCCGATAAAGCTTCCTTCCTAATGGGTGTTAGCTCAGCTGACCTCATAAAGGGTCTTTTACACCCTAGAGTCAAGGTGGGCCATGAGTATGTGGTTAAAGGACAGAATGTTGAACAGGTGAGAGGGATTGAGGTGGTGGTATCCAGTTTCCATAGCCATTCCCCCCTTTAGATGTGTTTTTATAGAACACATTTTGTCTGTTTGGAGGCCAAAAGTAATGCACGTTGAAACCACTGGCATTTACTGTTGATCTTCGCTAAGATACAAGGAATAAAGCAGCCTGAGCAATCAGCCTGGTATCTAGGCAACTGTTGCAATCCATGTGAGTGACAGCTGTGCTTTCCATGTGCCCTTTGAACGTGCTCCACACACCTCGTGTGGTTCCACCAGGTGAACTATGCAGTGGGAGCTTTGGCCAAAGCCACCTATGACCGCATGTTCAAGTGGTTGGTGGGGCGTATAAATAAAACCCTGTACACCGTTCTGCCACGCCAGTTCTTTATCGGCGTGCTGGACATTGCCGGCTTCGAGATCTTCGACGTAAGTGGCTCTCAAAATTCCATGCCACACTTATCTTGATGTCCGTCCATGTTTGCGCTCAGGCCCGCCCACCTGTCATGTGATTTCTCTCAACAGCTCAACAGCTTCGAGCAGCTCTGCATCAACTTCACCAACGAGAAGCTGCAACAGTTTTTCAACCACCACATGTTCATTCTGGAGCAAGAGGAGTACAAACGAGAGGGCATCGAGTGGACCTTCATTGACTTTGGGCTTGACCTTCAAGCCTGCATTGACCTCATTGAAAAGGTAAAATGTTCACCGTTGCCAAAAGCGCTTGATTCAAATTAATGACTGTCTGTTTTGGCAGATATAGGCAAATACAACAACAAAATGTGTGTTGTTTGTTTACTGTTTAAAGTATTAAAAATGAACGTTTTTTTCTTTGTTAGCCCTTAGGAATTATGTCCATCCTTGAAGAGGAGTGCATGTTCCCTAAAGCCACTGACAACAGCTTCAAGGCGAAGCTGTTTGATAACCACCTTGGCAAGTCCCCTAATTTCCAAAAACCAAGGCCTGACAAAAAGCGAAAGTTTGAGGCTCATTTCGAGCTGGTGCACTATGCAGGAGTGGTGAGTTTGTACCAAAAAAAATCTCTTTAGAGTTAATTGTGAACTAAATGTGATATATATATTGTTTGTTTTTTTGTGCATTAGGTATTGTTGACCTTTACTCTACTTTCAATTGAATTACAGGTACCATACAACATCTTTGGCTGGTTAGACAAAAACAAAGACCCCCTGAATGAAACAGTGGTGATCTGTTTCCAGAAATCATCCAACAAGCTGCTGGCGAGTCTGTATGAGAATTATATCAGCTCTGATACAGGTAAACAATCCAAGCATCCTCTCTTCCTGTCTTGAAGATATATTTTGTTTGAAATACGTCACAGTTCAATTCTTCAAGAACTACAACTATATATAACTTAGTTTTTCCTTTCAGCCTCCGACACAAAGACAGGAGGCAAAGAAAAGAGGAAGAAGGCGGCTTCCTTCCAGACTGTGTCACAGCTACACAAGGTGGGAATATATATCATGAGTTAAGTTAGTTAAGGGTTTCCCACACTGTATGACCAGCTGTCCTGAACTTACACCAAGCCAATGGAATAACCAGAACTAGAAAATGTTATATTCACTATAATGACATTTTATACTCATTTCCATGACTTATCCAGGCCAGGAAAACTCAGCGTTCCATGAATCCCAGCTTGTTATTGTTGTAGTTAACAATAGACACTATTACACTAACTAGATAGTTATGAATGGTTATTAAAACAAAGCTCTTCGGTGCTGAGAAGGAGCCAGTTAAGACTTGCAGTGATGTTTAGAGAAATGAACACATGAACATCACTTTAAGTCTGTGCTGGTTCCTGGTCTTACTTTTCCAAGAGCATCAACAACTGACGGTAAGTTCTGCAGATAAACACCTGACGTGGAGAAGGTCACCATTTGCGTTTGCTTTATGAAATGTAAACTCTGTGAGTGCTTGATTGCCTCTCCTCCAACCACAGGAGAACCTGAACAAGCTGATGACGAACCTGCGGAGCACTCAGCCCCATTTTGTGCGCTGCATCATCCCCAACGAGACCAAGACTCCAGGTCATCTACAGCTAGAGTTTTTAAACCACAAAAGATTTTGACGAAAATCACTTCAGTAGCACCGAGCAAAGTTTCATCAAACACTGAAATGACCTTCTGAGGGACAATCCGAGCTCATGTGTCACATAAATGTTCCATCTGTGTGTAGGGATCATGGATGCGTTCCTGGTGCTGCATCAGTTGCGATGTAATGGAGTGCTGGAGGGGATTCGCATTTGCAGGAAGGGATTTCCGAATAGAATCCTCTACGCTGAGTTCAAACAACGGTGGGAGGAGCTAACAGCATCTACGACATAATTTTATAATGCAAAATAAGTCTGGGATTCTACCTAATAGGTTTAAAATGCATTGCAATCAACATTGACACATTAAAGCTGCAACCTGTAACATTTTGGTTAAAAATAAACGTCATTGAGCAAATACGTGACAGATCAGTGTTTAAAATGGTCTCCTCGTCTTACCCCGATTTCCAAAGTTAGGCTTATAATAGTGATTTATAATTTGAGTTGTCAGGAAGATTTCTCAGTTTGGCTATGAAAGTTAGAAAAGTTGATAAAGGCACCTGCAATTTTATGTCTCAAACAGAGATGATTGAGTTACGGATTGCAGCTTTCATAAAATTGAGGCTGATATTTTTTTACACAGTAACACAGTTTAATAATATATATTGTAGTAATATTGTTGCCATGCAACTATAGATAATAATAGAGTATGAGAATAAACAGTAAGGATAGGCGGGGCTGTGCATAGGATTTCTGTTTATAGATACTGTTACTAGTCCAGTCCCAGGCCCTGGGGGGAGAGAGAATGGTGGGGTGTGGGCGATCTTTGGCCGAGGTAGAGAGCGGCCCCCTAAAAGTTGTTTTGGGCCCCCTGACCCTGTTGACCCCTGGAATGATGACCCATTAATGATGGTCATGAGGGCATTTGTATTCCTCCATTTCAAAGGTACCGCATTCTGAACCTTCACGCCATCCCCGATGACAAGTTTGTGGACAGCAGAAAAGCTGCTGAGAAGCTGCTGGCATCACTGGATATCGACCATAATCAGTATCGATTTGGACATACTAAGGCAAGTTGGTTCCAAATAAATGGGACCGGGCCTTCAGTCAAAAGTTTAACTTCATCTGAACACAGATGAACTGTGTGGCTAAATCAGTCAGTCTGTGTATTTTCACTATAGGTGTTCTTCAAAGCTGGTCTGCTGGGACACCTGGAGGAGTTGAGGGACGAGCGTCTGGCTAAGATCCTCACCCTGCTGCAGGCCGCCAGCCGTGGCAAGCTCATGAGGATGGAACTGAATAAGATGACAGTGATGAGGTAAGATGAGATGTAGAGCCAAGATTTTCCGGGAAAATATGACTTTAACAGAAGGTTACGTATTTTAAATCCAAATATATGGAGAAAAGGGCTTCTGTACTCAAATTTTATATTCTTAAACTGTGTCTGAAACCCAAACCTTGCTGTCTTTCTACCCACCAAGCTAACAGGGAACATTCTCAGAACGCTGGCTAAGGTTCTCTAAAAGTGTTCAAAAACGTTCTCGCAGTAACAGTAGTAGAACTGATATGTCATATCAAAAATTTAATTTTTAAGTTGTTACAAAGTTAAGTTGTTGAATGTTCTAAGAATGTTCTGAGTGTTCATAGAACTTTCAAAATAATATTTTTGGAAATATTGTAACTTTACGAAAATGTTCGGGAAATGTTTGTTCAACCTAAAATCGTCAGTCAGCCAGTGGCTTAAACTGCGTTTCTGTGTGAAGGTACTTTAAGAAAAATTGTTTCAGACAGGCTTTCATGACACCATAACGTCATGTCTTATAATCTAGAATGAAATCAAGTGTGCTTCAGACACAACTAAAAAATGTTTATTGACTACATTTTAAAGTTCATGATTTAAAGAGAAAAGGGTATCGTAGGAAATGACAGACACGTCTGTGCTACCCAAAACAGACATGATGCAGCTGTCTAGAGAGAAGCAGACAGGATGCTGTGCAAACTTTAAATTCATTTATGTATTGATGCCTTCCAACCTCCATATGCTGCCACTGAAAGCGTTTTATTTTCATGTTTCAGATACAACAATTATTTACTCATCAGCTTTTGTTAAAAAAAGCAGTTAAGACTGAAATATGTAGATGTGAGATGTATTTCTTTTGTAAAGGCTGCTTATTCAAACACACCATGTTTACAGTTCATCCCTGCTTTCAAGATTCAAGAGTAAAGACTTCCATTGTTAAAATACAAATTCTGTATCTCAATATGATGCCCCTTCCAAACACATACACTCACAAACTATACTGACGTCCAGCAGGTTCACTCTTAATAAAGTTAGCAAAAAGCTGTTGTCACACGATACTTCTCAACCCTCAACATATGTGAGGTATGTGAGGCCATGTCGATGGAGTGTGTGAGGCGTGTGTCCTCAAACATGCGTTTGTTCATGTGCATGTGTGGCCGAGACCCATCTCACACGCTCTCGCACAGAAACATGTGAAGTTCCCCTGTATCTATGATCTTCACCCTTTGCCTTTATTAGACAATGCAGGCGGTGCCTTTAAAGCCAACGGGGTCACACAGCAGCTGCGCACCCCTCCACTAAAAATACAAGGCGGCAACTTTCTTGGCTGTTTTGCCAAGGCGCCTGTGCCTCCAAAGAGCCACATTGAGAGCATATCTTCAGACTGGCAAAGGATTAAAGCCGCCGGTCCAACAGAAGGCCACAGTTTCTAAATAAATATTAGGCACTTCACCTTTTGGTGACCTAGGGCACAGCGGCATGGCAGCTATTTGATTAGACTGGATTCTCCGACCACCACCGCTACCATCTACAAACATAACCACAGCAGTGCAGCAGCAAACACGACATCAAAGTCCCACCAGTAATAGATGAACTAAAATGGGCCTCGTTTTAATCATTCATGGACATAAGCCAGTAGGTCATATGCGAGTGACATAGTCTTCCCATGATGCATTCACAGTTTGTGGTTCCATGTGGTCAATTCAGTTTTTCGCCGTTTAAAGCTGCAGTCCGTAACTTTCGCCTCTCTACCGCCATCTCTGTTCGAAACATAAAACTGCAGGTTTCTTTACGTACTTTTCATTACGTATGTTAAAGTCAAATGAAGTCAAACCGACATTTCTCGGGAAATCAGACCCGACAGCTCAAATTATAAATACTATACATGAATGATAAATTATTATTATAAACTTACCTTTGAGAATTGGGATAAGTAGATGTGTGTTGAACACTGATCTGTTATGTACTTGCTCAATAACTGATTTTTGTTCATTTGTAACCCAAAAACGTTACGGACTGCAGCTTTGAACAAATGTATGCATGGCAAAACTCAAGGAAAACTTTCAAAGAAGGAAACATCAAGAAGGAGACAAACATAATGCAATAAAGTTTGTTTTGTGAATTTTGTTAGTAAAAATAAATCTTATTTAATCTTGTTATAAGAGAGGCTCTGATGATCATCCAGTGGAACATTCGGGCTTTTAACTTCGTGAAGAACTGGCCGTGGATGAAACTCTTCTTTAAAATCAAACCCCTGCTGAGGAGCGCAGCCACGGAGAAGGAGCTCGCCACCCTGAAAGAGGAGTTCCTGAAGCTAAAAGAGGCACTCGAGAAATCAGAGTCCAAACGCAAGGAGCTGGAGGAGAAACAGGTCAGCCTGATCCAAGAGAAGAATGACCTTTCTCTGCAGCTTCAGGCGGTGAGTACCGTACATTATCAGTTCAAGTGACAAACATCAGCAGATCTGCTGGCCCATAAACACCATATAAATAGTCGCAGCGCCTGTGGAACATGAATTTTCACATTTAATTAAATTACAGAAAGGAACATGAAGAATTCTGACACATAAACAGGTGAAGTATTACATAGTGTCAATGTGAGAAAGATCTAGAAATGTTACTAAACTAATACAAGCTTGAAATTTATAAAAGAATTATAATATATATATAATATATATATATAAAATATAAAAGATTCATAAAAATTAATCAATCACAAGTTTTATGAGTTTTAATCAATTCAATAAAAAATTAAATCAATTATAAGTTTTTAATCTACACTTAAACACACAACACAAGTTACCCTCTTCTACAAGGTACATGTGTCTGACGTTATTCACTTTTCATGGGAAAATGTACATTTTCTAGTAATTTCTAAGATCAGTGAAATCTAAGACTCAAAAAAATAAATATTTATATTTAATATTTAATATTTATATACGAACATATAACAACGTTGCCAAAATGTCTAGGTATTTAAAACATCATATTAACGACTGGTAAAAGTTCTCCATTTAGATAAAAAAATCTAGTTTGATTCTGTAATCCAATAAAATATTCCCAAATGGATGTCAGCATTGATGGTTCTTTTCTAATCCTCCGACAGGAGCAAGACAACCTGGCAGATGCAGAGGACCGATGTGACCTGCTTATCAAGACCAAGATCCAGCTTGAGGCCAAAGTGAAAGAGATGACTGAACGTCTGGAAGACGAGGAGGAGATGAACGCTACCATTCTCGCAAAGAAACGCAAGCTGGAGGATGAGTGTGCCGAGCTGAAGAAAGACATAGATGACTTGGAGATAACCTTGGCCAAGGTGGAGAAGGAAAAGCATGCCACCGAAAACAAGGTGAGACCAATTTCACCGGTGAAATATGAACATCAAGCCTTTTTGTTGAGCAACTATGAACGCTTGAGAAACTTATTTTTTTATCGTAGGTGAAGAACCTGATAGAAGAAATGGCAGCTTTGGATGAAACCATTCTGAAGCTTACCAAGGAAAAGAAAGCCCTACAGGAGAGTCACCAGCAAACTTTGGATGACTTGCAGACGGAGGAAGACAAAGTCAATACTCTGACCAAGGCCAAAGCAAAGTTGGAGCAGCAAGTAGATGATGTAAGTCCATGTGTTAGATGGACGTTAACAGGACCCAACAGATCAAGAATGAGTCAGGAATCAGTAATACACTATAATCCTCTGTTTTAGCTGGAGGGGTCTCTGGAGCAGGAGAAGAAATTGCGAATGGATCTGGAACGGGTCAAACGCAAGCTAGAGGGGGATCTGAAGCTGTCCATGGAGTCTGTCATGGACTTGGAAAATGACAAGCAGCAGTTAGAGGAAAAGCTGAAGAAGTATGAGTATTACATGACAGAATACCATATTATAAACCATTCATCTTCTGCCATGTTCTGAGTAACATCTAAACTGTCCTCATTTTGTCTTTTTTGTAGGAAGGATTTTGAAATGAACCAGATCAGTTCAAAGATCGAAGACGAGCAAGCCCTAATAATCCAGCTTCAAAAGAAGATCAAGGAACTGCAGGTGTCATACTAGGACCTCTAGCGCTTACAAAAAGCTCTGTGCTTATTTCCTCATCATAGCATTTTATCGATTAACGTTCCTTTGCCTTGTTCCTAGGCTCGCATCGAGGAGCTTGAGGAGGAACTGGAAGCGGAACGTTCCACCCGAGCGAAAACGGAGAAACAACGAGGCGACGCAGCCAAAGAGCTGGAAGATCTCAGCGAGCGTCTGGAGGAAGCAGGAGGTGCCACCTCCGTTCAGATTGAGATGAACAAAAAACGAGAGGCCGACTTCCTTAAACTCCGCCGTGACCTGGAGGAGGCCATGCTGCACCACGAGGCCATGACTGCCGCGTTGCGCAAGAAGCACGCGGACAGCGTGGCCGAACTGGGCGAGCAAATCGACAGCCTTCAGCGTGTCAAACAGAAGCTGGAGAAGGAAAGAAGCGAGGCCAAGATGGAAGTCGATGACCTCGCCTCCAATTTAGAGCAGCTGGCAAAGAGCAAGGTGGAAAATATGATCAGCATTGCATCATGTTCCCACATTCCGATCTAAATTAACTAGCGGTAAATTTGAGTCGGCTTTTAAAAAAAAATCAAGGGGCGATTTTAATTCGGAAGCTGATTTCACACTAGATCAATTTTTTAAGTATTTAAGCTGGGTGGATTTTGCATGCTTATTTTGGATCTCACGTTACAGGCTAACACTGAGAAAATGTGTCGTCTATATGAGGATCAGCTGAGCGAGTCCAAAGCCAAAGCTGAGGAACTTCAAAGGCAGCTCAATGAGACCAACACACAGCGAGGCCGTGCTCAAGCTGAAAGCGGTAGACCGAAAAACAACCTTTACTGAACACATGCAACTTTTAAAGACGATGTGTGTAATTTTGTTCAGATTCGAACGTTCCCTGTTAGCTGGGGAAGAAATCCCATAGCGTAGAAATTACACACGTCACCTTTAACCAGAACCACTGAGGCATCTATGCATTGGTTTTCAACCATTTAGTTTTCCTACTAACTATGAGTTTCCTTTATGTACTTTTACAGCTGAGCTGGGCAGAAAGCTGGAGGAGCGTGAATCTTTGGTATCTCAGCTCCAGCGCACCAAGAACTCACTCAGCCAGAGCATTGAAGAGCTGAAGAGACAGCTGGATGAAGAAACCAAGGTAATGGAAACCAAGAAGAAACTGTGATTTGACAATGAAGGTTTTAATTTGGTCTGAAAGATGTTATGGTTTCTTTTTCCAGTCAAAGAACGCCTTGGCCCATGCCCTGCAATCATCCAGACATGATTGTGATCTACTGAGGGAGCAGTATGATGAGGAACTGGAAAACAAATCTGAGCTTCAGCGTGCTCTGTCCAAGGCCAATACGGAGGTCGCCCAGTGGAGGACCAAGTATGAAACGGATGCCATCCAGAAGACAGAGGAACTGGAAGAAGCAAAGTGAGCGTGTCGACCATAAATAATGGCGCTTTGGTGGTTTAACATAATATCATATTTTACCATAAATTCTTAAACTTGACAGGAAGAAGTTGGCCGTCCGTCTCCAAGAAGCTGAGGAGCAGGTGGAAGCATCGAATGCCAAGTGTTCTTCTCTTGAAAAGACCAAACACCGGCTGCAGTCAGAGATTGAGGACTTGGTGGTGGATCTGGAGCGCTCTAATGCCGCCGCAGCTGCCTTGGATAAAAAACAGCGACAGTTTGACAAGATTCTTGCCGAATGGAAGCAGAAGTATGCGGAGTGTCAGTCCGAGCTGGAATCTTCGCAGAAAGAAGCTCGGAATCTGAGCACTGAGCTCTTCAAACTCAAGAACTCTTATGAGGAGGCTTTGGACCATCTGGAGACCATCAAACGAGAGAATAAAAATCTTCAGGGTGTGTTGGGAGCTTCTTATTGTATAGCATTTTATATCATATAGACATAAAAACACACATTATTGTCACAGTCACAAACTGCGATTAACCAACACCTTTGATGTTTCTGACAGAGGAGATTTCTGACCTGACTGATCAAATCAGTCAGGGTGGGAAGACCATTCATGAGCTTGAGAAGGTCAAGAAGAGCTTGGATATCGAGAAGAGTGAGATTCAGTCAGCACTGGAGGAGGCTGAAGTAAACATCTGCTTTACCACTAAAGATTTTAAAATGATTTCAAACGGGACATAAGACTGACTTGACCTGACTTGGCTTTTGTCTCAGGGCACTCTGGAGCATGAGGAGAGTAAGACTCTACGTATACAGCTGGAGCTCAACCAGATCAAAGCAGACATTGACAGGAAGCTGGCTGAGAAAGACGAGGAAATCGACAATCTCCGGTGAGTTCTGCTTAATGCGATGTAACGAGATACAGATTCATGACCAGTAAGGCAGACTGATGACTGAACCCTGATGTACTCGAATGAACTGATTTAATTGTTAATAACTTTTGAAGGCGGAACCATCAGCGTGCCATAGAGTCAATGCAAACCACCCTTGATGCAGAAGCTAAATCCCGTAATGAAGCCATCAGGGTGAAGAAGAAGATGGAGGGAGACCTGAATGAGATGGAGGTTCATCTGAACCATTCCAATCGCTTGGCAGCTGAGGCCCAAAAAATTGTCCGCAATCTGCAGACACAGATTAAGGTAAATTTCATCATAAAATAGACCTGTGTCTTTAAATCTCCAACATATTTAATTCAATTCATAATGCAAAACCTTTGTTATTAATTAAAAGGACCTTCAGATAGAGCTGGATGAGATTGTCCACCAGAATGAAGATCTGAAGGAGCAGGTAGCTGTTACTGAACGCAGAAACAACCTCTTGACTGCTGAGGTAGAAGAACTGAGAAACCAGCTGGAGCAGAACGACCGCGCCCGCAAACTGGCCGAGTATGAACTTCTGGAAACCACGGAGAGGGTAAACCTGCTGCATACTCAGGTAAGATCAACAGACAAACCTCACGTATAGTTTTGCGAAGAGCAAATCATTCCAAACAGTCACAACCATAAAAACCATTTTCTCCTTTTTTCTTTCTTTGTCGTTTTCCATAATCCTACAATAATCCCTAAATTATGGCTTTGCAGAACACGTCGCTGCTTAACCAAAAGAAAAAGTTGGAGAGCGATCTCAGCACTTTGTCCACCGAGGTGGATGATGCTGTGCAGGAATGCCGAAATGCAGAAGAGAAAGCCAAAAAGGCCATTACTGATGTGAGTAGCTTATTTATCCAAGCAGAACATGGACATAGAAAAGTGCATAGAGAGGTGTACCGAACTTTTAAAATGATGCTTTTCAACATGCAGGCTGCCATGATGGCAGAAGAGCTCAAGAAAGAGCAGGACACAAGTGCTCACCTGGAGCGCATGAAGAAGAACATGGAGCAGACCATCAAAGATCTGCAGATGCGTCTGGATGAGGCGGAGCAGATTGCTCTGAAAGGTGGAAAGAAGCAAATCCAGAAGCTGGAAAGCAGGGTGGGTATGCATGATGCCTTTTGTCAGTGGTATCTATAAAATAAAGTTTGATTCAGAATTCAAATATCAAGAAACATAATATCTTGAAGCAATTTTATGCACTTCAGCTCTACTTAGGTAAGATTTCGGTATATGATTTTGTTACATCAACAACCTGATTGGTATCCATGATGTCTTTCACTTTTATTCCTCAAGGTGAGAGAACTAGAGAGTGAACTGGAATCGGAGCAGAAGAAAAGCAATGAGTTCCAGAAGGGAGTCCGCAAATATGAGCGAAGGATCAAAGAGCTCACCTACCAGGTACAAACTCCAGACTCCATTTCTGATGTCATCAGAAATACACCAGTTGAATTTTGCTTACATTGGCTGGTTGCTGCTATTGAGCATTAGAGCTGCTCTCAAAGTATTAAGCCTATGGTGCTACCTGCTGTTTCCATAGACTGAGGAAGACAGGAAGAATGTTGCCCGCCTACAGGAGCTTATAGACAAGCTACAGTCAAAACTGAAGGCCTACAAGAGACAAGCAGAGGAGGCAGTAAGTCTGTTATGTGTTTATATACACACACATCCCATCAAAATCAGAATACCTCAATCAGCACCATCTGTGATTTTTGTTGATCGTATTGTAGGAGGAACAAGCCAATACCAACTTGGCCAAGTACAAGAAGATCCAGCATGAGCTGGATGATGCTGAGGAACGAGCTGACATGGCAGAGTCTCAAGTCAATAAGCTTCGTACCCGCACCAGAGACCCGGGCAGCAAGGCCAGTCCAAAGGCACGGAGCTCATTTTAAGCCTTGACTTTTGTTTTCACTTACTGCTGTACGTTGATTTAGGTTGCATTGAATCCGTCATAAACCAGCTTTGCTTTCACTCATTACAGCTTGCAGAATGAAGACGGACGTTCCCTCAGACTCTGAGCACAGCCCACAGCTGCAACAGTTTTGTGTGACTGTGAAATAAAACTTTGGAGCGAAAACTCAATTTAAGGACAAAGAAATGACCTATTATTTTATGGATGGAGACAATAGAAATGTGTATTCGATATTGTTTTAATTTTATGTACTTTTGAACAATAGCATTTTGAGCTCAGAAAACTTCAAATGAAAACATACACAACCACTACCAAAACTTTGTTGTCAAGGAAACAAGGCCTTTTGCGTAAGGGACTGCATTTAGAGTTTCTGAGCAGGGCCACAATGCCAACGAACGTCATTTCCTGTGAATATTTCATTCATAAATTCATCATTTAAAAACACAATCACTTTGTCAGCCAAAGGAAAACGCTCTAGAAGATGAAAATCATTTTCTCTTACATTTTTATACCTAATCTCAAATAGCTGTTCAGACTCTAGCCGAAGTTGCACGTTGCAGTTAGTGATAAGATTATAACATACAGAAGCCTGTATTTGGATCATGCATTAATATTAAAGCTGCAATCTGCAACTCTGTTATCTTTATCGCCACCCTTGTTTAAAAGGGTCGTTGTCACAATAAGGCCATTTTATATTCAGGTTCGACTATATTCCTACAAAACAACTGAAGCCGTTGATCACAAAATAGTGACATTGTTAAACTGTAACTGTCGGAGGCAGATTATTGAATTCAGGTTTATTTAAAGCATTAAGTTTAATGGGATCCACAGTTATCACATAACATATTTTGTAAACTCTATAAGGACAGAGCTTACGGTATTTAAAACCTAATCCAACCCACGTGAAGCTCTGAAGATAAACAAAGAGACATTCAGCTCCTAAATGTTTTTATGTAGCAATCATTCAAACTAAATATTTCATCACAGTCACACCAACTGTACACATTCTAGAATTTCAGGGGTCAAAGTGTCCCAAAACCTCATATACTGTAGCATTCAAACCTCTTTATATGAATTGTAGGAAACCGTTTCGCCAATGCAAAGCACAGTGACAGATTTAAGAACTGACAGACTGTAAGACAATACAACCCGCAAACATTTTACAGCTGTTGAAGCCAAGCAATTCTTGTGACACATTTGATCAGTTATACATAAGAACCTTTGCATACACAGTGAAATTAGGTGTGCAACATAAGCCACAGCATGATACAGCATAATAAAGCATGCTTGAACTGCAGGAGTGAATTAAAGAGAAACAAATTAAACGAGGTAGTTAATTGGAAGTTTCTAAATTAGCGCCGCTAGTCTAGCTCAGCTACCACATTGAACACAAAGCGTACACAGCGGAGCGGCGCCCCCTGCAGGTTCCCACCCACCAAGCAGAAGCCGCGCGCTTGAGCGCAACGAAGATTGTCAGCTGCTAGGCCTGTCTTTAGAGAATGGTTATTTAATGGCTTGCTAGAAAACAAAGAATACATGGCAGCATGGAGCTCAAGGCTGGCCAGCTAAATATTATGAGTGCTATGCGAGTGAACCTGCATAGTTTAACACCTTCAGTGCCCACAAGATATGAAGTGATTTATTGTCAGTAATAAACAATGGGTCGATAGCTACTATTAAAAATACAAAATTAAAACTACAATTAACTCAAAATCGCTTATTTTGCATGTAATTGATAAAACCTAACACAGAAAGAACTAATTTGGGGGAGCAAAATTACATGGAAAAATAAAAAAAATAAATAATTTTTTTTCCTGCTCTCCATCATCTATACTGTACAAACGTCTTGACGTCAAACTGTTTAGCATGTCAGCAGAAGAGCTGGTCACCTCGGGCCTGCTTGCTGGAATAAACCTTCTGACAAACTTTCAGGACAACGGTCCTCAACACTTTATCATTGTAAATAAATCTCGTCAAAGAGCAGCTGTGCGGTACATAGTTCATCAGCTGCGTCCTCTCACCAAGATGAATCTTTCCAAATCAAGAATAATCCGTTACTTATTCTGAAAGGCCCTAGACAACTTTACTTAAACACATTTGTTGCGTTACACTCCTAAATACTTTTGTCTCTATTTTTCTGTTTAAAAGGCCCCAAACAATTTCACAGAAGAAAAAAAAAAGACAAATACAATGAGACTGTTTCAGGTCAGAAGTTCAGATCGGTCTTGAGCTGTCCGGCTACGGCTTTCCCTTGAATAAATGTCGGAAAGAGGAAGACCCTCTGTAAGCTGGAGATGAAATGGATCACGGGCAGCGAGGAGAGAAAGGACAGCTCACTGGAGTGGAGACCCATTGCATTCGTTCAGATGAGGCGGTCCTCTGCGCTCTCTGGACCGAATCAGAGCGGAACGTGCAGCCCCACCCCTGTCCCTAGAGCACAGCCTTGCTCTGTCCCAGCCCCCGCCCCCAGTCAATTCTCTACAAGGTCTCTGTCTAGCTCCATGTAAGGCTCATCTATGTAGCTGATAATGGCACAAGGACAAGTCCTGTCCCCTTCGAGCAGAACTGAAACGGTCTCCTTCCAGAAACTGAAGGAAATACAGGAGCTCTAAGGAAAGAGAGAAGACACAATAATTACCTTAGAAGGCGTTTTAGCCTCTTCAAAACAAGCATGTCACCAGCGACCCAGTTGTGTTGATGTGTATCTGTGTGTAAAGCTCAGAGGAGGAGGACTGGATATTTGTACGAAATGTTGTACAAGAACAATGGCATAGCATTGTTTTGAAAATTTGTGAGTCAACATCAAATCATGCTACATCAACAGGTATTCTGAAGTCTCTGAGTGGCTGCTTTGTTCGTTTTTAAATCAGTTTGGTTTAAATTCTATCTGCCAATATTTGCTATTAACTTTCTATTAACTATTTTGCGCTTTACAAAAGAACGATGCTTAACGATTACTGCTAAACTCTGCCGTCCAATGCAAGCCGTGTACACTCACGTTCTCCAGACAGGTGCTGTCCTTGTCTTTGTTGAGGTAGTGATGCTGCCAAAAGCGCAGCAGGTTGTGGAAGTTGTTGAGCAGGCAGCCCGGATATTTCTCTGCGTATTCCTTCTCCCGCAGGGCGTTCAGGTAAAACGGAAGCTTGCCTCTTCTTCGGGCCAGCATCAGAATCACCAGACTGGTGTTGAGACAACTCACATTCTCCTGGGGGAACAGCCAGAGCAGAATGAAGGAATAATCATCACTTCTCCGAACAGTTAGATCAGTTAGAAGAGCCACATGAGACCATGTCAAACAGGAAGTACAAACAAGACGACGTCTATGAGAAAAGCACTGTGGTCTTGCCTGTGTGAGGGTCTGCACATTAATGATGTTAACCAGCCGAAACAGGAAGGAGAGCCTGTTCTCCACTCGAGCCATATATGACAACAGACAGCACTCGGAGAGAACTTCAACCACTGCGGACACAAACACATTACAGCCAATCAGGATCCAGCAAGCATTCTCCTAGTGCACTACACTACATACTGGAGTGTGTCGGGTCAGAACGCTGTGAAAACAGTGACTTCAATTGAGATAGTATGTCACAACAATGTAGTGGAAAACCAAATGGCAATGACACTCATGTAACCAAAAGTTGATAACTTTATAACTTTTGCTACAACACACTAGTAATGTAACCAATGAGCTTCGAAAGCACAATTCACTTCATTTCCATTTTAAAATAACACAGCCCTCAAAACTCCCGCATGTCAAACTCCTTATTTAGATTTTTCTATGTAAGTATTCTTAGAGGTAAATGTACTCCTACATAAATCAAATGCGATGGATAGATTATCTATCTGATAAAGCAATTCACAGAGTCTGTGAAAATAATCTGACTGTTGATCAAATCTCCAGACGTTACCTGGGGAACCATTTCTGAATTTTCTGAATTTATCACACTTCTTAAGGCCTCAGAGAGAAACGTTAACCCCTTTGCAGTGCGATCCAGATGCTAAATTTACCTTTCACGTCCTCCGTCTGGCTTTCGAAACGATCCAGAGAAAGAACAATACAACGGACGAGCATGTTGGAGTCCACCAGAGAGCTGTTGATCTGGGTGAGGAACACCTGGAACTGAAGGAGGAACGTTCATTTAAAGTCAAGTCCAGAACACAGTTATGGTCTGTAATGTTTTGTCATTAGTTGTACCTTTTCCTCTGTGTTGACGTATTTGTTGAATCTCTTGAAGGCATCAATGTTAAACTTCATAAGCTCTCCGAGAAGATCAAAGTAGCTCTGCAGGACATCTCTGGACTTGCAGCCGCTGTCGATGATGCAGAAGAGGATGTGCTACAACGAAAGGAATTAATTAAGTTTAACTCTTGGTATGCTGTCATTGATCTTATATACTTATGGTAACTGTCATTGATCATAAATAGAAGGATATTTATAGTATTGGGTCTTCAGTATTTGCTCTGGGAACTGGGGTCTTCTATTAGTAAATCAACATTTTGGCTTTGGAATACAATGGCCTGTATTAACGCATTTACCTCCAGCAAACCTCTCTTAAGCAGAAACATCTGGTCTGCATATGACGTGGCCCCTCTCAGAAAGCTCTCGACTGCTCTGGCCTGCCAGAACCTTAAGAAGAACATTTAAAGTCATCATGACCCTTGTGACATTTGAACACATAAGCTTTTTCCAATCTCACATGTTCTAAAACATTTAAAGGGATAGTCCACCCAAAAACTAAATGCTCTGCCAAGCTTTTGTGATTTATAGAAGAACGAACACAAACGTTGCTGGAATGTTAGTGGCTGAAATAGTGAGTCGCCGTTTACCGTCATTGTATTTTTCGTTTAAGAACGTAACATTAACATTCCTACAATGCTCTATATGGTGTGCCGCTAAAGTCAGTAATACTAGCTTAGAACAGCATGTTTAGTAGATGACAGAAGTTTTTATTTTTTGATCACTCAGAAACGTTCTGGACACGAACCAGAACACATGGTCTCACCTAAATGAAGAATCTGGCGGTTCCCTTTTCATAACAGTTAAGAGGCGTGTGAGGAGACCTTTCTTCCCATCACACACCAGACTCCTGAAAGACGACACACACACACACACACACACGTTTGTCTACTTCAAAACAATCTTTCAGTAAATGCTACTTACTAGCATGTAAATGCTAATGTAAATAACGTTGAGATCTACCTGTCAGTGTTTACCAGAGCCTCCACCTCAGGGATGTTTGCTTTCAGTGAGATGGCACTCAATTCATTCAGCTCCTGGGTGTTCAGAAGCAGATACTTATTTCTGGAAACAGAAGATAAAACGGCTGAGCGCATTTCTCTACCGATTTTCAAAAACGTTACAAGCCACTCAAAGGTTCCGAGCTCCTGACTTACTCGTGGTGATCGCTGAAGCTCTGCAGAAGCCTCAAGAACTGGATTTTAAATGAGATTTCCTGTGCCATAAATAGGACACAAGAGAATTATGGGAAATCAACCTCATTGGTACATAATGAACGGGACAATGCATTGATACGTTATTAGAAACAAAACTTACAGGACTGCAATCGCAATTCTCATTCTGCCCGTGGACCACGTGGTTAGAGGCCGTGTATTTCCTCCAGATGAGCTTGTCAAAGAGGTTATTGAGGCCAGGAATCAAACGAAACTCCGCCAACATTTTATGCACCTAGTAGATGAGATTAGAAGCGAGGATGAGAATTAGAAGATTCATTTAAGATCCGAGTTAATGGTGCAGATCCTTCACACAGATTTGAACATCTCTTACCTGGTTCCTCTGTCGACCCATGAGCAGAACACACAGCACGTAAAGAACTTCAACCTTGTACATGATCTCATGGACTATCTTCATAGACTGCGGCAAACGATGCCTGAGGGGGATGGCGGCCAATGAACTCTCATCAGATGATTCTGATTCAAATGAAACATTTTAAATAAAGTTATTCAATGTTTTCAGTCTTATGGATGAAACACACATGAAACAAGGCTGACATTTGCTTGGAGAGTTTAGTCGCAGTTTCACCTGTGCTGCTGTGCTCCGTTTCATCGGTCGCTATCTGCATTAGCGCATCGAGCACTAGCGTGTTGTCGAGCCATGTGTACCATTCCTCCAGTTCCTGCAGGAAGTTTGACGTTCCGGTTGCCTCGGAAACCTTCCGTGTGGCCAGTTTACAGAGACGCTCAATAAAGCCAGGGATGTTCAGAAGGGTGACTAAAGAAAACATCATTATCCTTGTTATATGCCCAAATGATATATTATTTACATATAATGGGAAGCACCAGCGTACTGCATAGCAAAAGCTGTCGTTTTACCACATGACAAATTTCCCTTTAGCAACAACCTAATTCTCCACAAACCTTCAGTCTCCATCCATTCATGGATGGTGATGGTTCTAAGTACATTAACGGTTGGTGGTTCACCTACCCTGGTTAACCTCTGCACGAGAGGGGCTGGTGTTGCGTTTCTGCTGCGCGTTTTTAGCCAGGAGGGTGTGTTTGTCGTCGTTCCCCACGTCAGGCTCCGAGATGGTGACGGACAGGATGCGGCAGAAGTTTGCGAGCTGCTGCTGGTCAAAGCTCTGCACCAGTCCAGACAGATCAGGAATCCACTCCAGCTGAATCATCTCCTGTGGAGAAACATCATTCAAAACAATCAGATGACACATCCTGTCTGATGATCACTATTGTTAAACATACAAATACTATAATCATCTCAATGGATTTTAAGCCTGCCCGATATGTCAACTCAACCGTTTAATCCAGGAGATTAAAACGATGTTTACAAAAGCTTAACGGCATTATAACACAAGTGAGATGAAGGAGCGGTCAGAGATGCAGACAGTCACCTAAGATTAAGAGATCCAGCACTGACCTTTTTAACGCCGAGAATATCCTCAATTAACGTCGCTGTTTGTAGGAAGGTCTTCTTATTTGTCATTAAAGTAAAGAGAAACAAGACGAAATCATCTCTTGCTGCCAGGCTTTTTGTGACTCCTTCCGTCTGTGGAAGACACGTGCAATGACTTAATCTGGCACTTTAGTGTATTTACATGGTTCACTCGTGTGTGTAATTCTTAAATGGGAGGGTAAGCAAATACTTACACATATGCAGCAGTTGTACAGCACACTAAGGCAGTCCTTAATCAGATCATCATTCACTGAAAGCAATGACAGCATTTCATTATAAAGCCAAACACTCCTTCCACATTCACTGATAACACACTACATGGGGCCTTAAAGGGACAGTTCACCCAAAAATATCATTTGCTCACCACCATGTCATGCTTCTGAGGGACACAAAAGAAACTATGCTGGTAACCAAACAACAGTGGCACCCATTGACCTCCACTGTATGAACACAAAACCACAGAGGTAGTTATGAAATATTTTCTTTGTGTTCTACAGAAGAAAGTCACATAGGTCATGACACAAGGGTGAGTAAACGATTGGGGAATGTTATTTTTGGGGGAACTATCCCTTTAAGCCACATTAGATAGATTATATAGATTATAAGACACATTAGAAAGACAATATTATATCACTCTAAAATCTCTCCACTTACTTTTGGGCTTCTGTGATGTTGTGAGGGTGGGTCTCATCAGCAGCTCCACCAGCAGCTGAGGTGACAAAACAATCACTTACACACTGATTCATGATACAGCTAATATGTCTGCGCACAGACAAGACACGACTGAGCAGAACTCACATCTACACCACCAAACAGGTCAAAGGTGTACGTGTTCGGAAAGGTAGATTCCTGTGGAGGTTTCCTGTCCTCCGTTACAAAAGACATGGCCTCCATAGACAGCAGAGACGACAGCTCCTGAATCAAAGCCCCGAAACAGTAGATGAGGTCATGTCAAACCAATGTGAGAAAAGATACTAAGAGTGTCATCGGCATAGAAATAACATGAATTTATAATATTAATTTTGAAGGCGGAGATCTTACCTTCAGCACAGCATGCGTGGGGATGAAGTCACTGTTGAGGTGGCTGCTCTCGTACAGTTCCTGGACCAAGACCGGAATTCCGTGCCATTTCGCCCTCTTATCTCGCTCCTGGAGAAGAACTTCTGGGAGCTGTCAAAAATGGATAATAGTAACTAGACTTGCATTTCCTGAGGAAAATATCAGTTCTTGCAAGGCAGCCCAAGAATGAATTTAAAGTTCTGTGTGTACACGTATACATTTGTCAGACGCTTTTATCCGAATGAACAAGGCTTTTCAGATACACATTTCATCAGTTTGTGTATTCTCTGCAATTCGAAACCTATAACCTAAGCTAGCACCATACCCATGAAATGTTACATCGTAGCTGTTTTGTTGTTGTCATGACTCCCAGCGAACGTCTCGCTTTATTGTTTTTCACTGTGCACGACGCAACCTTCTTTGCATTGTAAACACAGTTACATGTTTCTATAAGTGCATAGAAAGGAAACCCCTTTATAATTATCGCAAATAATTAAAGAACGCAAACAGTGTAAGCGCATTATATAAAATGAACTATTTCTGCATACTGTATACATTGGAAGTGGCTCCCCAAATATGTCTTTTCTTCAAAAAAAAGAGGAAGTTGTGATAAAAATGGATCATATATGAGAGCACAAGAACTGCAAACACGCTGATCCATAAGGTTCTGTATGTAGGTCGTTTGGAAAGCAATCTCTAACCTGTCAACTGCAGATGCATTATTTGACTATGTCCTAACCTCTCCGGTAGGGTGTTTGCTTGTGAAGTGAAACCAAAACCTTCGGCGTTTACATTGAGCAAAGTTACCAGCCTCAGATCATCTTGGGTCCTGTTCAACACAACAGGACATCTTACATAATTCAAGCTCCCACCCCAGGCCTCAGCCAGCGGAATATCGCAGCCTGATCCAATAACCCAACACGTACTGGAGCCCAATTTAGATGGCCAACTGACATTTGGTTATGAATCATGAATTAAGAGAATTAGATGGCCTGCTTGCAAATACTATACAAATACATACGAGTTGCAACGACAGTCATTCTCCAAAATGCCGTCTAGGTAGACAGCTAGCTAGTGAGAGACAATCTGTTTACTTTAATCAGCTGTTGTGTTATAAACATTATAGGATCACGCACTGATCTGTGCATGATGAAATAATATCGCTAATTCATAGGAATACAAATTAATTGGTCGTTAAATAGAATTTGTTTTAGCTAACCTATAAGTAAAGCCTCATTTAGACCACAATATTACAGAATAACAAAAGCCAAGAACAACCTAATTAGCTAAACGGTCCGCTGTCTTTCTGTAGCGATGCGCAATGTTTCCTTTTCAAAGTGATCATTTGCACGTACATGTATTATTAAATTATTTAGACTACTTTTAGATTCAAGTTATATTAACTTATAGCAGATTGATCGACGATTCGGATCGCAACGCGGATCTTTTCGCCGCCGTTACGACCCGTTCCGTTTACCTGCGTCCCTCTGCTGAAGCCGCGGCCAGCGATCTGACTCTGCCGTATTCTGGTGAGGACATTCCGGTTACGAGTCCTTTTCTTTCCTCCCGTCCAAGGGGACTCGGGCCCCAGTAGCGTCGCCATTACTTCGTCTTCCTGAACTGCTCCAAACAGGAAGTTGAACACCGCTGAGCGTTCGACGTTCATTCCTGTGCGTCATGCGCCCTCGTGTGGACGACGTGTGAACCGACCATTAGGGGGCGCTGTGCGCCTTGAGCGCAAGGTAGATAAAAGTAAAACATCTGTCGTTGGTAGGTTCTGTTTTTGTTCAAATAAAACACAATTTTAAACATAATATAACGTAAACTAATGTCAATAACGTAAAAACATTAGATATAATGTATTTTAACATCATATGTTTTCAATATAAAATGTACTTAATATAAAATGTTTTATCGTATAAAATTAAATGTAAATGTGTGTTTTCTTTTTCAACAGGTATTTTTGAAGCTTAATAACTTTGTATAGAATTTCTTATATTATTGCCTCCTTAGAATCACTTTTTAGTGGTGATTCTAGGTATAAATAAGGGATGCATTGGTACTTTTTTATAAAAAAAAATCGTTTTTAGATACATTTGTTAACACAACACAAGAAATGATTTAATCGATCTGTGTATAACACAAAAATCTTTATTAAAAAGTAAAATAAAACTGAACAATATTAACAGAACTGTTTACAAAATCTCACTGCCCATATGACCCACAGTGAATATCACACTTTTAAAAAACATTTTTTCATTAATGCATGAGAGTTTGAATGTTTCTGTAACACAGGACAAAGCCCATGAACTCCTCTTGGAGGGTGACTGATCTGAAGAGACCCATAAGGTCTATTACTCATCTTCATCATGTCTTACAAGCTTGATCTGTGTTGGACATCAGTCAGTCCTCACAGTGTGATTCCTCTGTTAAATAAATGTATGCGTTCAAAGTCTCTCGTAGTCCTTCGCTGACCAGCACCTCCTGATTATTCCTCTTTGGTTGTCTCTGAATCATTGACCTAAAAATAAACATGTTATTTCTATAGCAACACAAAACAGCCAGAACTGCCGCATTCTGAAGGAAAACCTAAACCAGCTGCAATCTGAATGTTAAAGTTCCTACCTGGTGACATCTCTCCAGTTAAGAAGAGGCCTCTGGATAACCACGGGTGGGGATATAGCCCCTGCTATTGTGTCTGAGTCACGAATAAAGCAAGGTTCGGTCAGCTGACAGAATAAGCCATTGGCAGAACCTGTAAACAGAAGAACCTCAACATTTTCTCATTTATTTCTCTCTCTCATTTATTTAGATTTCACACTCAAGTTTTGTCCAACAACAGCATTATTTAGTGAGAATACCAATGTTGACAAATAAGAAGGTAACAGTAGTTAGTAAGTTAACAGTGTGTCATTTGAACTTACGTGAATAATGATCTACTAGCTGGTTTAGCGTGGAGAAGGGGCGGCTGGGTTGAATACAGAACCAGCCATTCTGGAGCTGTAGGATTCTGTAGTGCCTTACTTTGTGCATATGATCCCTGTTTTGTCGAATCGAGAGTGAATAGGAACCTACAACCAACAGCAATACATTTGGCGAGAATATGACACTGAAAATCCAGATGATGATGAGTACATTGATTCTGGAGCACAGACTCACCGGGACATGTCTGGCTGTCCCGAATCAAGAAAGCTCCTGTGTGGTTTTGAGGCAACATCAGAAGCTCCTCTGCGTTTCTCCTGTTGATTCCTTCAAACAGCCACCTTTATCAAAGTCCCAAAAGAGGCAAAACATGTATCACTTCATATGCAAACACACTTTCCTGAAACTAGCTCAATTAACCAGCTGTGGATCTGACGTGGTTTGATATAAGTGGAATTATTTGTTAACAGTCACATCACAAATTCTCGCTCCACCTAACTGATAATTATTTAAAACATTATGGTCACCACAGAAGCCATTTTGGTGTATTTTTATAGTATCATTTTTTATCTCCATGTGTAAATACGAAACGTTAAAAGTGATATTTAATTAAAGTGATTTAGATTAGAATACTTTTATTGTTATTGTACAGCTGTACAACGAAATTGTGGCGAAATGTAAACTATTTAAAAATACATCATTTGAACTGTTTTAATTAGGTGATCATTTTAATTGGTGAGGCATTTAAGAAAATATCAATTCGTGTTTAAGATGATGGACTTTTATGTGCGACAGCATGTACGTGAATTAAACTGACCGATCGTATACTTTGGAAACACAGTTGCGAGGAATCGAACTCTCTATGCCAGTTAATGCAGAACTAACTCTCAACATGTCGCCTTCTCTGTAACACAAACAAAGGCACTTTAGATTAGCAAAAACATACTTTTAGGTTTAAAAATACCTTCACTTACTCTGATATAATATTCAGTCTTTCTCCTAAAGATATTATATATTCAGCAGACCTTTGGGCTGGAATGTTGCACAAGGCCACGGTCATGTACAGAGGATTTCTTGACTCTAAATCATGGAAACAAGCCCAGTGAGGGAAAATTATACACAAACTGTATCTGCATGACATTACAGCTGAATGAATTGACCATTTGCATGCAGATTAAGTTTGAAGTGAATGTTTATACCTTCATCTGACAGCACTAGGTGCTCCTGGCTGTTGGCAACAGATCGGCGCCTGTTTCTGCTCAGTAGACTGCCCATGATTGTATGACCATGTCTGAATATGAATGTATACACGGACACAAGAAATGACACTGTGCTAAAAAAGTACTATACAAGCACGCACGCATGATTAATTCAATAGATCGACTGCTCAGAGATGAAATTAAAGGTCATATGCTTCTAAGTAAACTACTTTAATAAAAGACATTGCAGCATTACAGTGGCAAATGGCATCAAAATAAATATAACAACAATTTATACTGCATATAAAGAACCGCATATACATTTAAACTGTATAACTATAAAGAATTATTATTATTATTGAAAACATCGCATTATATTCAACTAATTTCTGATTATTACATAAAAGTCATTACTTACTGTAAACTGTTTTAACCCTTGGCAGTCCTGTTTTCATAAACTGTGTACAGCAAGGATTTTTGGCTGCTAATATCAATAAACAGACTCAATATCTTAATGCTAAACCAGCATCCACACTAGACATACCTGACACATTACTAAAAAACAATGCTGGCACAGCCTGCATCCTGTTCTATGTGTAAACTGACATGTTCTAAGTAGGAGTTGCGGTGAACAAACCAACATGCAAGTGACATTTCCTGTTCTGATAGTCAATAGAAATCCTATCTAAAGGGGCTAAAAGCACAAGATGCAGTGCTTTTAATTATAATGTTACACAAAATGCACACAGATACAGAAACAGTTTATGCACGTGAAAGTACATTTTTTTAATACTTTATAAAATGTTGCTGCTCCAACATGACTTGATATACACCTTTAAATTAACAAGTTGTTAAAAATAGTCTAACCACAACCAGAGTTGATTGATGAGTGAACAGCAAAAAAAGCACATCTGTGGTTGGAAACTTTTGTGACTTCATTTTCCATACCGTTAAGAAGTTGTCTTGTTAATTTCCTAAACTAATATTGCCACTTTAGTTTTATATAAAGTTATCACACAGTACATGTCGAGCACAAAAAACATGCATGAGGCACTCTGGGTGGTTTTTTCGTGATATAACTTTATTTAGTAACTGAGAACCAATAAACAGTGACTTCATCAGACACGATTTCATACTTGGAGCCATATTCAAACTCATTCCATGTGCACATCAATTCATGGTTTGATTAAAAATAATGTTAAATATGGATAGGGAATAATTATGTAAAACGTACAAAAGAAAAGTCCTACTAACTCTTTGCTACAGTTGGTTTGCATATTTAGATGATGGCCTATCGTAACTATTAAAATATACAACGATTAAAACAAAAGAATGATTTTGTCATCCCAGGACTTGTCAAGCCGTTATCTCTGAATAGCGAAATGTGGTTACGTTAGACTTGCAGTATAATCCAGTAGATTATTATATAAACACAACAAAAGTCAATTCTTATACATTCATTACACTCATAAAATTAACAATTAGGTGGATTCGAAGACAGAACGTGTAACGAAGTTAAACAGAAGACTCGAGGACAACAAATGAAACAACAGCACACAGTGTAGCAGTTTAAGTTCACAGTTCACCACAAAACATACATTTTAATGTGTGTGTTTTCCTTAAGGTGAGAGATTAAAATGTAATATTTTCACTCCGACAATCAAAGATTGAAGGAAACACTGACAAAGAACAAAATGAACATAAAAACGAACAAACAAATGGAACACTCTCCATGTGTAAATATATTAGTTTTATAAGTTCTTCTGCTTTTATGACTGAAAATGTGGCTAGCATATAGGAACATCTGTATATATTTATTATGCATTCTTTCAGTATATCATACATTTTCATAATAGCCTCCCCTGTGTACTACCAAAGGCTTCTGAAACATTTAGGAATCTAGGACACAAAGAACGGAAGGTGAGAGGTCAAAGGTCAGCAGACAGATTCTGAGCTCCAGGGGAGGAGAATACCGGCGGCGGCTTTAACAGGAGACCTCCATGGTTTGTGGCCTGGACTGGTTGTCCAGCACTCCAGAGTTGGGTCCATCCAGAGGGCTGTTAAGGTTGCGGTTGCGCGAGCCGTCCGTGGATGTGATGCTGGAGGAGGAGGATCTGGATCGAGACAGACGAGTCATACCAGCCGCTGGTACTGATGAGAGAGAGAGATGTGAGAGGATGTATCATCAGCAGGATCAGAACCCACAAAAAAAAATCATGCACGAAAACAAGCTGAGAACATAATCACAGATAATCAAAAGTTGTGTGTTCTATTCGTCCGCCTACGCAGAGTAAAAACATGCACATATCAGCATTTCTGACAAAAAAACAACCAAACTGGCAACACAAATATACCCAAACATGCCACAGCTAATATTAAACATACGGTATAAAAGCTACTTAAACAATTAAAACGTTCTTCTGTAAATCAACACAGTACATCTTACCAGCTGTCTTTTGAACACTATAATAATCAGACCGATTTATATCAGCCAGGACAATAACGATTCGGCGTCATTAAGTTGAATAATACAAGCTTTCCTGTAGCTCAGTGGTTAGAGCATGGCATTAACAACGCCAAGGTTATGGGTTTGATCCCAGGGATTGCACATAGTCAGAATCAAAGTATAGTATAATGTAATGTAAGTTGCTTTGGATAAAAGTGTCTGCCAAATGCATAAATAAAATGTATAATGTACACATTAATACTACATTTGCTATTAACCACCCTGATCTTCAGATATCAGATCAGATAAATTGGTCATATAAACATCTTATCAAATATCTGCATGCAAATATTTCAAACACAAGCACAGAAGCACATCATGCAATCATATACACAGCGGTGAAAATAACAGCTAGTTCAGACGCTGGTACCTGAATCAGTGCTCAGATGGCTGAGCAAAACATGAGGAACTGTTTGCGAAGGTTAAAGAGAAACAGATGAAGAGAACACAGGTTTTAGTGTAAATATTATTACTGTACTGTAAAACAGTGTTTTTAAACACCTACAGTGTTTCTGTAGCTCAGTTGGTAGAGCATTGCGCTAGCAACGCTAATGTTGTGGGTTTGATTCCCAGCGAGCACATGCAGTGACAAAATGTATAACCTGAATGAACTATAAGTGGCTTTGGATAAAAGCATCTCCCAAAATGCATAAATGTAAATGTAAAAATATTTAGTGAATTTTTTTTCAAATGTTTCATACTGTACAGCAAATTCAAATGAAAACAAGCCACATCAGATAATGTCTGTAATCTGGAAGCATCGTGTTTTAAAACACAACTCTGCAAGCGTCTGTAAATCTGGCGGGTGTTTACAGCTGTGTTTAATGGGCTCTGCAGGAAGAGGGTCTTAAATCGCGAATCCTATTTCCGCACTGACATTTAAGCAGCTGAGCCTCTATGGGTTTATACCTAGATAGGGCATCACAAAGCAAATGACACGCTCTTACTTATCCGTAGATGATTATCAGTCTGATTTGCATTAAAGGCTTCATATTATGCATTTTTAATACGTAATTTTCTCCCCAAATATAAAAAGTTCTCCAACAAGAATAAAACGAGTTGTTTATTTTCCTGCATCTGTGCCTTTAAGACTCCAGTTTTTATGCCCTCTTTGCATATGAAACAAGCAACAGAATTTTGGTGCACTTAACTCGCAGGTTGTCGATTTACTGTCTAGTCTAATCCACAGTAGTTTGCACATCACCACATCTCAATAACACATTTTTTGTAAAGCCCAAACAATCTGCACTCAAAGAATAACCGTCAGATTGAAATGATCAAGGGACCGTCAAGCAAAAGATTTTTAAATACATGCCGTTAATGTGTAAATCTGGTTGGGTTTATGTTTTTCATGTTCATCTGTCTGATGTGAGTAATTTACAGAGGTGTGAAGCAAGTTTTATTAGCTCAGCGGCAGTACGTGGAGGGAGATTTGACTTTTGATTGCTCATTATATCTTTAAAAAATCTCTGAGGTACTAATGGCTTAATTTAAAAGCCACTGATGAATATTGCAAAGCATCACGCTGTCACAACGTCAGAGCAGAAAGCTTTCGGTTCCATTCCTGCCGCGATGCAAATCTCGCCTGATTGCATCAAGGGATATGCAACACAACAGAAATGAAACAGCGAGTTGCTTCGGAGGGGTCAGAGAGAGGGTGACAGTTTCTGTGTGAGTTGAATGAGGAGTGCCAGATCTTTTCACACGCAGCACTGGCGGAACACCAAACGCTTCGCTGAAGCGCCAAACCTGTCAACCAATGTGTGTGGCGCGCGGATTGTCATTTCCTGCACGTCTGTAGCTAGAATGGAAAACGAATCAAAACAGAGTGTGTGGGAAGCCGTGGAAAAAGGAAAGATAAAGGGAAGGCAGGAGAAACTAAGCTGCATTTGTCATTTGCTGGGCTCCTAATAAAAGACGTAGATTAGTCATAGTGCTGTGCTGAATCGCTTATTAGCAAAGCTCAGTCTGAGTAACGCAGATAAACAGATGCTTGTTGATTGAGGAAAGCGACCCAGATTTCTCTGCTGGCTAAACAAACATCTAAAGACAGTTTCACAGGTTAGAAAATATCAAGTGGTGAGATAAACAAATAAATATACTCACTGTATCCCATTCCCTGGACGAAGTATTTAAAGGCCTCGGCCAGCTTTCCAGGCTGTTGGGAGATTAAAGATCAGCATTACTTTTTGAACCTGTTCACACCTCTGTGATGGATTCTGCGGACTCAAAGCGGAACATCAAGAAATCAAGATGGGCTAACCTGAACAACCTGAGGCAAACCTCCACAATCAGCCATCTGGAAAAGAGATTGAATACATGTAATTTACAGGGCTGAAGAGAAGCGGTCTTGCTTGTGTTGTTGTTTTGTGTTTGTGCAGGTCACAAACACCACAAAACATACATTCCAAGAGTTTAATAAGACAAACCTATAAAATATGTATAACCAATAGTATTAATAACATTTATATTTTATAAAGCAAATGTTAGTGGTTTTTGCTCATAGAAAACATACCATCACAATGTTTAGGTGTTCTGTGTTGCTATGTGGTTGCTAAGGTATTCCGAGCAGTAGTTAGCGTGTTGCTAGGCATCTTCTAGAGTGTTCTGGACAGTTTCTATGGGTTGTTTGTATGTTCTGACCAGTTGCTAGGTGACTTCTTTCTGCTTCATATCAAAAGAGCCCACGCCAAGTATCCACGTTGTTCTAGTCCCTAGATATGTCTCAGTTTTGACCTGAGCAATAGTGATTGTGTAAGTTAATTCCCACGAATATGTGACTCATCTCCTCTTACCTTCAGCAGGGTGGTCTTGGTTGGATTTAACCTGGAGTTACATTCCACCTGTATGATGAAAGAATTGCAGGATCTGTAAGATTTCACAGTAAAGGGGTGCAGCAAAAACAATAAACAAAACAACACACAAAGGACTTTAAATTCAACCCACTGAACAAGATTAATGACCGTGTACTCACCACGGCCTCCACCATGGGGGAAGTGTCGCCGACCACAAGCAGAGCAGGGCATCTGTACACAGACAGACGGAGGTGAAAAACAACACACAGACCATAACAAAGCTGTGAGTAAGTCAATAGCTCAACTTACGTCAGTGTGTTCACTATATTCTCATTGAGACCCGCAACAGGCCTCTCGATCCCAAGGTCACGACGCCTGTTAGAGCCAAACAACAATATTAGACGATCTGTGTGTCTATTTATGCAATATGCAGTAATAATGCAATTTTAATCACCGTTTAACATTTCTTTATGATAAAACAACAAACATACGCATTATATGAGCCGCAGAAGTGGGCCAGGTTATCCTGGTTGATGTCCTGGGCGATGTGCAGGCGGTATGTCTGAATCAGCTCTTGGTTTTCAGTAAGCTCCTCCTGATTCATCAGAACAACAGATGATAAGCATGGCATGAAACAGTGTACATGACTGATCTGTGATTTATCACCGTCTGTGATTTACTCACAGTACTGAAGTGATGAGCCATCACAATGTCCACTAGATTGCTGGTCCAACCAGTGAGCTAAAGAAAAAGAGCCAATCAGATTTTAGAAACTTTAGTACGGATGCTAGGGTTGCTATGCCATGAAGTGTTCTGAGTGGCTGCTTACTGGTCAAAGTTAAATGGCAATAAAAATTAACATATTACAGAATTACATCATATTTATCTTAAAACTGAACTATACTGCTGTTCATATTAAACGATGCTTGCACTGCTGTATATCCAGCTAACAGGTAACAGTCTCAGAATGTTGGCTAACATTCTCTGTAAGTTTTCTTACAGTTCTTGCAGTAACATTGGTGGAATTTTTTAAATGTTGTATATCATATATATACTATATTATCATATAATGGAATATTTTAAAAATGTTACAGAATTCAAAATTTGAATAACGTCCTTACAACCAAGCAATAATGTTAATACAACGCTAAAAAACTGGACGTTTTGGCATAACTAGAACATTTAAAATAACATTTTTAACATTTTTGTTACTAGGAAAACGTTCTTACAACCTAAAATTGTTATCTGGGGAGTAACTGTTTTATTCTTGTGCTGACAACCACGACAAATTCTGCTGCACCCCTGCAGTGGCCAATTTAGTCATTGCGATTCAAATGTTACCATCATTTGTTCGTTCACATTGTTTACTCACCTTAGAAGCAGCCCAGTCGATCCAGCCTTCTGCGCAGGGGTCCACGTTAATCAAAACCAGCCCCTCCACCAAAGAAGGATGATTCAGCTGCAGATCGAGTGAAGGGTTTTGGTTTAATGAGGGACATGTGGGGAGGGCGATTTAAAAATGCATGCAGCGCGTCAGAATGCGGCTGGCCCACCCATGCAGAAGAGCTTTTACAGCAGTCACCCCTGCTGCTCACAGTTACTGACATTAAACTTTCAGTGTGCCAGTCCACACACACATACACGGAGATGATGACAGAGCAGCACGCAGGAAATGATACAGGACAATGAGTGAATCAGAGAGATGCATTATGGGTAGTGTTCTATAAAAGAAATGCTGAATATGTGTGTCAGAGATATTTAGACATTGAGCAATAGTTTTGGAGGCTTAAGGCTGCAATGCACACAATAAAATTATGCAGTTTTGCGGGACTATTGTGACTCAGCTGCACAAAAGCAGGTGGGCTGCTATAAAAATATGTGATATAGCTTTTCATCTGCTTGAAATCTGCTTCATACAGGCCATGCAGTTAATCACAATGGTCACCGTTTATTTTTTGCAATCAAAACTGCCTTTACGTTAAACTGCATATTGTGTAGCTCTTGACACATGTACAAATGCTCGCACTGTATAGCATCAAAAGCTGACAAGCATACTCAAAAGGTGGTTGTGTGTGTGTGGTCGCTCACAGTCTTGCTGTGATTTAAGACGTTGAAATGTTGCCGCGGCTATCGCCATGACAACTTTGGCACATTTAAATTGGGCTGAGAAATGTAAAAAAGAAAACTCACCGCAAAGCGACTTAAGATGTAAGCTCCTGCTCCCACACCAATACCAATCACACTGTTCACCCTGCAAAACACACACACACACTTAAAACAACAGCCTGTTAACACTAAACAGTGTGTGGTAACTTTGAGAGAACTTTTAAAGAATGTCAGCCAACGTTTTGAGAACATTCCCGGTTAGCTGGGACCTGACTGACACATTAGAGGGTAATTCAGTACTAATGGACTGATTCGACTCTGTTACTCACTTGAGCTGAGTCAGGACAGAGGGTAACATGTCTGCCAGCTCATCCATGGTGGGGTATTGGTATCTAAAGACACACACACACACACACACACACACACACACATAAAGTGAATAGGTCATGTGACGTTAATGTCAGCCCCCATGAGGCAGCCCACTACATGTAAAATAGAACAGATTTTATTAGCCTACTGATACAACTGGAGTCTTTATCTATGTGAGTGTAAATGATTTTTCACAAGTAAATCAATCTCTTAATGTGCAAAACCTTTAATGAGAAAAGGATTACGGAGTGCACCTTTAATTTGACTTAACGAGATTCATTTAATGAGCCTGTCTGAATGTCTAAGGTCAAGTCTAAAGTTTTATGGATTTTTTTCAATGACTGAAAATTTAGTAATTGAACTATCAAAGCTGTTGGCTAAATAATCTTAATCAATGTAAACAGTAATGTTAGCAATGTAAACTAAACAGTACAACTCACTGTACCCATAGTTCTATTCCTTGTACCCTCGCAAGCCTCTGAGGTTCAGCACTTTAGCTCATTGGCAAAACTCACCCAGTGGGAAAGGGAGGTGCTGCCTCCTGCTGGCCAGGGGCATCCACGTGCACAACAGCAAAATGCTGAGTGATCTCCATCATGTCCTCAAAGTTAAACAGCGTGTTGAAGCAGGATTTGTCTAAAAAAACAGACCAAACAACATTACCGCCACCACGTTCGGACGACAGACATTCCTAAATGTATGTTTTACATTTCATAGGTTTCACATACGGTTGAGGCCAATGTCATGGTAGGTCAGAATGACGGGACAGTTGCCTTTGGGACTGCCTCTCATGGTCACATGGAGCACACCCTGTGGCGTTTCGATGTCATGCTCCTTTTTCAATGAAAAACAGGAAATCAAAACACACATATGTTTTGCAGTTAGATTTCTAAACACTAATACAAAAAAAACTTCTTCAAGATTGACTACAATACAGTTTAATGTAACAGATATGTCTGGAGATTGAAGTATTAATGCTGTTGTTTCCAGAAGTCGTGTATTTGTATAGTAAGTAATATCCCCCAGGAGGGGCTACACGGGCAGATGGCTGCAGGATCAATAGAAAGATCTGGAGGAATCATAGCCAGCTGGAGGACCAAGCAGCTGCAGTGGATTAGAGTCACAATTCAGTTCCATTATAGCACTGTTGCATTATGGGTAGGAGCCTTTATCATCGACTAGAAATATTTATTTTCATTGCATTGCACGATGATTTAGGCTTATGGTTAAAAGAAATAATCCCAAGGCGTTTTATTAACAACTGAAAACTGTTGAATGGAGAAAAACGTTCTATAAATGTATTCAGTTATTCCTATTCATTGTCTAGATTACATCTGATGGATTTTAAGGAACTGCGCTCTGATGCTCTAATACAAATATACATAATAATTGCATATAATATCTATATTTTATATAATAATATACAAAATATACAAAAAGGATGAACCACTGACTCCATTTTCATAACTTAAGTCATCACCATCTAATTCTATTTAGGAGGGCATCCAAAATCTTTAATGCATCATCCTGAAAGCCCAATTAGTGGAGTAATATTGCAGTTATTTCTGTTGCCATCGGATACCAAGAAACCCTCTCACACACTCAGATAACATCAGAAAGAAAAAGGCTTCCTCTCAGCTCAACACAAGCAGCACATGTGGGAATCGACTGGAGCCATCAACAGAATTGATCAGAATTTACTAAACCACCTTCCTGCTTGTATGACTGTGATACACTGCAGCCTTCATGCAGCAACACAGAGACAGACAGACAAAGAGAGAGAGAGAGAGACAGAGAGAGAGACAGAGAGAGAGAGACAGAGAGAGAGAGACAGAGAGAGAGAGACAGAGAGAGAGAGCATAAACCTCACTGTGCTGAAGTGAATGGGGACAGAGCTGTCATGTCTCAGAAAACAAAGATTCCTCCACACAGAGAACGACTGATGGAGAGATTAATGATAGAAGCACAAAGGTTGGGAAATTTCTTTGTGCTGACAGAATTGTAAAAGCTAGTCTATGACAATGGTGGTATTATGTCTCGTTGAATTTGGAATGTGTTATTTTATGTCTGTTGTTTTACCTAGCTAAGACGTTTGAAACAAAATAAATTGCAGTATGTTAATTTTGTTCAAGTAGCTGCAGCACAGCGCTGGCAATGCGTCGGTTGGGTTTAATTTTCTTGAGATTTCATACATAAAAAAAAATGTATATTAACCCAAAATGTATGTGAATATATATTACACTGCTTTGGCTAAAACTGCCTATCAAATGCATAAATTTAACTCTTAAAATGAGTGTTTCTCAAGAGTTGCCTGAACTGCTCTGGTCGTCAAGATATGTATTTTTTCTTAAACAGTATTTTCTACTAACTGTATTGTTGCTTATAATGCTGCTGTTCATTAATGTATCGTTTATCAACAGCTGAGACGAGTGCAGTCTCTGTTCACTCTGTGTATCAGCAGATGGAGAAGCAGCATCATGTTCAGTCCGTACTGACGTCACAGGGTTGGACTGCAGGCAGCATGCGAGAGCTAGTGTGTGTGTGTGTGTGTGTGTGTTCTGCGCGTCACAGCTCTATCAATAACACAATGAGTCACAGCAGAAGGACATACAGAAGTCCTGCGTTCTCCGAGATAAGAAAAATTAGATTTAATGTTAGCTTTGAGGCCATTTATAAACATTTGTTGTCTACACGTTGACAAAACTCACCTTTAGTGGAAAAAACATTCCAAACGTACAGTTTTTCTAATTCAGGAAACAGATCCAGAATAATGATGAGTCATCATATCCTGCACAGGTTTTTGTCCAATCACATGCTCTCTAGAATGACAGTGCCCCTCCCATAACCGTCCGCAACCAATGAGCAGGATAACTGTGCTCACCTAATAACTTCCCTGAGTCCTTAAAATAATATTGGAGTCTGTGTGTGTAGGTAGAGATGAGAAGACAGAAAGGTTTTCTCCGTAACCGAGTCCTACTTTCAGTGAGACATGCAGAATTAATCATTTGTCTGGTGCCTGTCTTAAACAAATCGGTTTAATTGGAGCAGGTTTGGATGTTTTCAGCTCTAGGGTACATGAACAATTAAGGCCAGAGAATTGGAGAGTCTGAAAAATAACATTTAAAAAAAGTCTCTTCTGTTCACTCTGGCACACACTCACTCTTTCAGACACACACACACACTGACACAGACTGTGGGAGAGTCAGGAAGGAGGTGTTGAATAGAAATGAGGCAGGGAGAAGGCTACAGGGATAAACAGTGGTGGGTCATGATCAGGACGGGACAGATTCTGCATATCTTCAATTTGCATTTACTGCAATGAGTTTTAGAACAGATTTAAACATGACAAAACGTGTTCAGTGGAGTCTAGACTATTGCACACTTCATTCCTGGAAAGCATTATTAAAAATATGACCAAACATATACAATTATTGCCAAATATTAATATTATTTAAACGTTTTTCAAATTTAGTTACAAAGGTATGCAAAGGTATAGAAGTTTGGTGTCCCGCATCCTGCAGAAATTCGCATTGTTCTGCACGTAGAGATTCTGTATTAGCCTGATTCTGATCAATGACAAGCTCAACAATTAGCTGTAGAAATAATTCTGGTTTCTGAAAAGTACGGCGCAGATTCCAGATCAATGATCCAAAATGAAATGGTTGCACCTTCTCTTTTAAGTTCCCCAAAAAGCATATTTTGATAAACTGAGAGCATCTTTTCTACACATTTCTGACATGTAAACAGGGCTGTAACTACCATAAACGTTACTGTAAAATGACTGTACTGTATCCAGTAATGTTTTTATACTTAACACTTGACATTTAAGTATTTAAATTATTACATTCCAAAATGTACGGTTACGTCCGCTAGCACACAAACATTCAAACGCAAAAAAAACAAACACGGAGGAGCCAAAACAGCCCTCGCTTGGGAAACAGAGGCTAAGCCAAGGTGAATGAATGAATACAGTCTCACATTCTGAGCAGCCCCCCCTCCCGTCCCCCCCCCGCTCCTTTAGCTAATGGCATCAATCACAGAGGAGCACAAGCAACGGGGGCCATTACACAGCACAAACTTGATGGCAGGTGATTTTAATACACACGAACACACACACAACCTAATGCATTCCACTTACACTAATGCATTCTTAAAAACACAGTATATTCTCCATACCACACCCTGCCGCTGATGCTTCTTGAAAGTGTCTTTAAAACTGCTACAAATGTCCTTGTTTTGGTTGACCTAGCGGACTGCTTGTCGACCACTAGGATGTGTGCCATATTTAAACACACAAAAGCATGATTTATTCATCTCTTTATTTATTAAGAGCACCATCGTATCGTTATAGTCATATAAAATCATATCTGTCATCGGTACGTTGCAACTAGCACAGCAGTTTATTATCGGACAGCTTTAATCTGTCTAAGGTAAACAAGCTCGGCGCATGACTCGCATGGCCAATGAGAAAACACAAAAGCTTGCACAGAACCACACACGTCTCCACGTCTTGCACGTAACCTTCATATATACACACCAATGCACACATCAGCACTGTCACTCATTTGCAAGGTGTGAAGTAGGCACTCTCAGCTTTAGTACCTTTAACACACACAAACACACACGTACACTTTTGCTTGAAAATGTCCCTGCAAGAACATTTCAGTGCTAAAGCACAAACAACACTGCTGAGAATCGGTGTAAGCTGTCAGTGGTAGCAATCGCATACGCACACACGCGCGCATGCATGCATGCATGCCCGCACTCACCACTGCATCTCCAGTGCATGCATTGTGCTCCACATCCAGGATGGTTGACATGTTTCCACACACGAGACACTGACGAGAGAGGAGACGGGAGGAGGATCCAGGAGAGGAATACAGACTGGCAGGAGGTGGAAAGGAGTAAAAAGCGGCAGAGGGAGCGGTAGCTAGGCAGAGATCCAAGAGGGAGGAGAAACAGTGAAGAGGAGAGAGAGAGTGAGAAAGAGGAACAGAGGAGGTGTGTTTTAAAAGAGAGACAGAGAGAGATAGAGAGAGAGAGAGATGGCTAAGATGCAGATAGGATGAGGAGCAGAAAGGAGTGACTGCGGCTGGTGCTGGGGAGGTTGTGCTTGCTCATGCATACAGCAGCAGTGAAAGTGGCTTGCTCTGATTGGACGAGAGAGAATCAGGTGGGCGGGAGGCAGAGGAGAGGGGTGTGGAACAGACGGAGAGGGCACGGAAAGAATGATGCTTATGGCAGCACTTTATTATTTGTTTTTTTTTCCTTGGGTGGGGTCAACCAGTTTACTGCTTTAGATTCAGATATAGTGCAATAAATTCAGTGCCGGGAACAGATGCACAGAGATTTGACCTATCACGTCAAACTACTTGATTCAATAAAGTACTCTGAATCATCATACGAGTCCAACTAAATATTTAAATTGGATTTAGATTCTATTTTTATGGCTGTGGTTCTCATTTGCTTACACAGTGGTAGTGCAACACAAAAAAATTTTATTATATAAAAGTTAACACCATGCAATAAAAATCACCATTCATATTTTAAAAAATGATGTCATATTTAAATTAAGGATGAGGTCGTGTCATGCAACCATACTGACAATCTTCTACCATTTGACAGATAAATTTGCGACAAAATTACACAGAATTTGATTGTATGCGATTTTGTACAACAGATTGCTCTTTTACAACAGAACTCCCTTTTAAAAGTTAATAAGCCCATTCATTTGGTTAGTTATCCTAACTATGCAGAATTACATGATTGGTTTGCTATTATGTATTTGCAGTTAGCACTGTAATTTGTAATTTTCTATAGCTCAACTGGTAGAACACTGTGTAAGCAAACACATTGTATTACTAAGGAACTAACACACTGATTAAATGTATAGCTTTGGACAAAAGCTGCTGCCAGATGCGTAAATTTACATTTTCTGTCGTCAGTGAACATTTCCGCGTCGTGAGCCAGCAGCTAAGAACTATTGATCCGTTGTGTATTTACGGTGTACAGAAACTCAAGTGAGATTTACACACACACAGAAACAGTGTAACAACAAGAACCTTTGATTTGTCCTTTGATTTAAAAGATTTGAAAATATTTTCTGCGATAGATGATCACTATTATAGAAAAACTGCAGAGGGAGAATGTGGCA
The DNA here is from genome assembly GCA_036877575.1 of Botia almorhae. Lineage (NCBI taxonomy): Eukaryota > Metazoa > Chordata > Actinopteri > Cypriniformes > Botiidae > Botia > Botia almorhae. Next base: position 138,474 of record JAZGTJ010000315.1, read on the forward strand.
TCATCTGAACAATCTCTCTTGGCTCCGATAAGTTATTGATCTGCTCTGCTTTCATTTATCAACAGATGAGGTTGAAACCTGATTGTTTTTCCATTCAGTGGGCCTCTGTGATGTCCCTCAGGGGCTTCCATAGACAAACACAATCTCGGAAGCAATAGTCAGAGAAGGATACAGTAACACAACTGAAGTATAAAACATACCACTACAGAATCCAGCATTTGTGCATCGGAAACCTGCAATGCGTTTTATAAAGGCATGTAGCGTGTGTGTGTGCGTGCGTGCGCGTGTGAATCAGGAGTCTGTCTAAAATGCATGACTGCATGAAATGCACACTGATAATTATTATGCAAACTATGTAATCATTGTAATTTATAGAAATAACATTAGTAATAAATTGCTTTTGAATTAAATCTCCATTGCTCAATTCATGGTCCAGCAAACACTCACTTTTATTATTTATTGATGGAGCGACAGTTTCAGTAATAAATGAGACTGTGCTAGTGAGTTACTAGCAGAGCGTGCAGGGTCAGAATGACCTTCAGGCCAGCGCGTGCATCAGAAGGCAAAGCGGACAGGCTGCATCGTGAAGGACTGTATAAATTGACTACCACAAAACTTTACAATTAACAATGTATAAATCTACCAAACAGAAACCTTACAAAGAAGACAAAACTGCTCGGGAAAAGATCAGTACAATACAGACAGTTTAAATTTCTGATGGGCTATTTCTTAATGGAAATAATCAAGATTAAATTCAGGCAATCATGTCTTAATAATTCTTCTACCATGAAAATGTTTGTTGTTGTCTAAATTTTGAATTGGTAAAAATATTGTCTAATAAATGAATGACACTGATTAAGAATCAGAGATTATCTTGGCCTTCGCTGAGCTTCTGGCGCCCTCTATGGGTGAAAAGTCGTGTTTGAAAAATGATCAGCCTGCCGGATGACTTGCAGTATTCACACGTCAGGCTAGGAACTGAAGGAAACATACAGTTCCACTGCGTTGCACTATATACGTTCCACAGAACCTAAACAGATGTTTTTTGATATAAATAAATAAAAAATCTGCACAAGAGATCATTTTCATGACAAAAAATCCGGCGATTGGTCTCTGTGTGCATGCTATACAGCCTGGTGCAATGTTATAAACACGAACGTGTTTGATAATCTCAAATATATAACTGTCATACATATTAAAATGGTTCATCTTTACTTCACTCTTTAATATATTTTATCATTTAGAAAATGTAATTACACTTTCTTATATGAATTTTCACACATAATGTAAATTCATGCAAAATATATAAACATCAACATACTATTTCTATTATTAAAATAATAGATTATTCGTCTGCTTTATGGATGGAAGGGTAGATCGCAGTACCTCTCTTCACCACAAGAGAGCAGACGCACCATAATCCTCCGCCATCTCGCCTACAAATGTGCATTCTGCCGCACTCAATGCGGCGTGTGAGAACGGATTGGCCAGTTTGGTATCGGCCCATCATCTCATTAACACACAGTATGTGTGCGTTTGTTAAAGGCGGCCTGCTGAGTAAGGAATACTAAAGTCACTATATGATGTAGACCAGGTCATGCCGGAGTCTGAGCATGCTCAGTTCGCCAGCTGCAGGCGCTATATTTAGCACATCTGAGACTACAGCACTAAAAGAGGGAGACGTGATTCACCAAGGACTTCTACCTCACTTCTACAGTACCATTAAAACCCTCGACTGTTATAGCACAAATCGGCTATTGACTAAGAAATGATGTACAATATATACACCCATATTGCGTTGACCAATATCATATCCATTAGTAATTATGATGTAAAAATCAACGTGAATATTTTAAATATGGGCATTACAGGTAGATTATCACAGGCAGAGGTATTAATTGTAGAGTAACTTGGCATATCTGCCAAAAAACAGTAAATAAAAAAACAACAACTTTGAAATGGATTTTTTCCTAGAAACTACAAACAATCCAGGCCAGTCACGAATCCTGGTGTGACGCAAGACCGAAATTCAATCACGCGCACACATGGGCGCACGCGCGCTTATCTAAATGGGGACAATCCATAGACTTCTTTTTTCTTTTTTATACACAGCTAGTTATAAACAATATAACTTAACCCACATCCTAACAAAAACATTAGGTTTTAAAAAAAATATTTAGCCCATTTAAATAAATCTTCATTAAAAATGTTTTTATAGCATTTTTACAAATGAGGATGTCCCCAAGAGGAGGTTTTGCTTGATTTTGTCAAGTTTTGCTCAAACTGGGTACAAATGTGTCCCCTATAAATAGTTAAATAAACACACACAAACACACACAAAGTATAGATTTCACAAACTCATAGTCTTTTATGAGGTTTGTCAAACCTTATCAAGTTTATGAAGTAAGACAGTGGTTCCAAAATAAAACCTTTCAGAAATATGAAGGTCTTTAGATATAGAAATATGAAGGTCTTTAGATATAGAAATATGAAGGTCAAATGCCCCAAAATACCTCCATCACACCACCTGTGATGTCTGTTATAACACAGTTAATCCTCCAATCAGAGCACTTCATTTGTATCTCACCATAATGAAGTATCTGTAGGTTAACACTCTGTCTTACCTGACAATCAAAGTCTTGGAAGTTCCGAGAGTTCTGCAGGAGAAAGAGACACACGTCATATTACTTACTCATTGATTTACATCATCTCTATTTTAATAGCAGAGTGGGCGAGACAGTGTAGAACATTTTTGTAATTCTGGTTGAAAGTCTCATCACATCCTGACAGCAATCACTAAACTTAGTGGTGTAAATATATTTTGATATATTTAGATCTTCTGTGGAAGGTCTGAATGCAATGATAGGATTTCCTACCCGCCTGTCAAACTTTGCTTTGCAAACCTCCATGCACTAGTGGAGAAGTCGTGGCTTTGGAGATCGCTCTGAACTTGATCTTATGCTTTCAAAGCTAGCTTGCTATTGCTAGCCTCTCTGAAATTGCCTACCCCGCCTTTAAATATTGATCCAGTCAATTTTTCTTTCCTCAGTATCTCCTGCTCTGTATGCGGATGCCACTAGATGGAGTGAGAGGTCAGTGAACATTACGACGGTACGGTATTACTACGCCACTACTACGGTAAAGAAACGCCATAAACATGCGGCAGAACATATGACTTGTGCACTATATTAAGTCTTTCTGGGTGAAATATTTCTTGTTCAGCACTTAATCTTCCAGCAGGCATCTAACTCCTGCACAGGTCTAATGCATCTACACCATCTGTGTGTCTATTTTTAGTGGTTTTGTATGGCCGCTGTGTGGTTTACACTGATGAACCCCATAACAGCACTGATGTAAATTCCCCGTTCGGAGGGAGTCTGCAGGGGACCATGATGATTAAGCTGAAGGAAATATCTTTCTCGTGTAGAGGTTTTGCCTCTCAGTCTATTTTCTCTGCCCTTTTTTTAGCTATTCTTTCCCTTTTTGCTTTAACGTTTCCTGCTTTTCTCTTGGTCAAACCATTCCACTTTAGCTATTCCTTCCCTTTAGCTTTTCCTTCACGTTTCCTTCTTTTCTCTTGGTCAAACCATTCCACTTTAGCTATTCCTTCCCTTTAGCTTTTCCTTCACGTTTCCTTCTTTTCTCTTGGTCAAACCATTCCACT
>JAZGTJ010000316.1:3221-141570 GCA_036877575.1 Botia almorhae
CCCCCCCCCCCGACCTCTGCCGTGCACGTGCTTTCCAGTGAAAAGATCAGCAGATGTTCAGGTGCTAAAAAGATGACGGAACAAATCCATCACGGCTTTCATTCACCTAATGTACGCTGACAAAAGAACCGACGTTCATGGAAATCTCAATAACAGTAAAAGGAGGAGATCATCTCCACACTGGTCACCCTTCCTCTTCCTCTGCTTCCTGAAGAGGAAGCTTCCTGAAGGTTTTGGAAAGACAATGTCCAGCACCAAAAACAAATATTAACGTAATATCACTGGCATAAATATTTGTAAAAACTATAAACAGTTTGAGACTCATGAGATATATTCACTGTAAGTCTTCAAAGCCACACGAAAGATTTGAGCGAGAAACAGAAGCTTGCGAATCTCATTCGCACCTTCGCATATTTGAACTTGTTCGGTGAGAAACGTGAGGTGTCACAATGCGCCTTGACACACCAAATTTGAATATGCAAATGAAACGAAAGAGCTACCGTAGAGAGTGACAATTACGGGTAAATAAGTTGTTTATCGTTGCAGTCTCATCTGATGGATCAGCGATGAGTAATGGATGAAATCATGTCCTATAATTGGGAAGACATGAAAGCAAGAGGGAAAATGGTCCACACATGACGCCCGGAGGACAGTTCAGTCTCCATGGAGATGTCCATTAATTACCTGTGAATAAGTGCAGCATCTTGCAAGCACCATAAGGAGAGTTATGTAATCTAGTAAGAGACTGGTCTAGACTAGTCTGTGATGATCTCATTTCTCTCGCTCTCTCTCCTGCATGCCTCATCATTTCTGTTTCTGTCATGTATGCTCTTCCTCTCTCTCGCTCTTACCTCCTATTATCAGTGGCTTCGCGGGGCCGCAGGAGAGCAGGCTGTGGCTAAATGGGATGCGAATACCGGAAAATTCTCTTTCAGTCGACTTCCTGCACACAATCAGTGCAGAGAGAGTGGCCTATAGGAGCAGCGACAGAGGGGTGACACGGGGACATAAAGCAGTCGTAAACAGAGAAGTGAAGAACAATCATGAAGGCAGAACATCGTGTGTCATTGTTACACTCTTAATTTTTCATTCTGGATTAGTAACTGTGTGGAAATGTTGTGACAAGTCCTCAGTCGTACAGGCAGAGCAGCCGATCTTTCCCACAAACATTTTTTGTTATGCTGCTGACAGAAATCACTAGGTAATTGGTATAATTACATTTATATCTTCAGTGGAAGGTGCAGGACCATAAAATGCTCATCCAATCATTGCATTTGGTCCGATTGCAATGATAGGATGTCCTACTTGCCTGTCAAACGATGTATTTGTATACCTCCGTGCACTATTGGGGGAGGCGTGGCTTTGAATATCACTCTGAACGGAGGGCGAGATTTTATGCTTTCAAAGCTATTGCTAGCCTTTCCGAAATTGCCCATCCTTCCTTTAGCAGCCCATTTACCATTTCAACTCCTTCAGATATCTGAAATTACACACAGGGTAATAATTAATGTGACGGTTTGTGATTGGTTGTTTGTGGTTAAACAAGCCAGTAACAGTCTACTTACATTTTGCATTACATTGTTTTACACTGGACACTTTTGGAACCCAAACAACACACACACACACACACACACACACACACACACACAAAATAGACAGATCCTTTATTTGTAATCGTGTCCATTTCCCGGTACAGGAAAATCCAGCAGCTCACTAATGTAATAATTCATCTCTCTGCTGCTATAGATGCTTCAGATGTGACATTTGTGAAAACCGATTGACTCCAGGTGTCACTTGATTGACTGGAAGTGGCGTGTGAGACTGTTACAAGCTCTTACCATCATAATGTCTGTTTAGTGAAACAGCTTTCATGGACAGCTTTCAGTTGAACAGATCCTGACCTAATAACTTGAATACAGCTGGATTTCCTCTAAACTGAAATCATGATGTATTCCACCACGTCCACAGAGTTAGCAGCCCTCAAACAGTCCAGAGTCCGTCTGCGGATTGGACCAAGCAGCAAAGCAGTACGACAGGCAAGCCCATCTCTCTGACATGATGCCTGAAGATGTTAGTGTTGTGTAGGAAGAAAGTCACATCAAAGTCACATCAAAGCACACACGTGACCGCGGTCTCACGTCTGGGTCATTCCTCACTGCGCGGATTACAGGAGCTAACTAACATGCCATGCATTTGTTGCTATGGCTGCATCGAGGGACCAAAGATGGATTATGGTCTGTGAGGCACCCTCTTCTCACAACTGAGAGACGCCCAGAAGCATAACATCACTAATTCACTAATAAACAATTAGGACCAAAAATACCACTATACTGCGATTTTTACACCATCAAAAGTTGCAATAAGGTGCTTAGAAGACACTGACACAATAAGAAGGACCAGGAATGTTTATTCCTTAGAGCAGTGCTGTGTACATGTGTACTGAACTTCCGGGAATGTTGCTAGGGAATGTTGCCTCCTTTGGAACATCATGAGGTGTTTTATTTGAATCTCTGAGGGCTCGTGTTAGTTTCTACAGCAGGTGAAGACATCATTACACACTGAAGGGCTGCTCACCACCCGTTCTAATGGAGAGCACACATGCCTTTTTGGGATTGGCTGTCAATGTGAAGCCCTCGGTACACTTTGAGCACCACACAGAGAACGACAACGACAGGAGAAAAGATAACTGACAGCTTTCAGAACCAATCTTGTCACATCTTAGTCATATTCACACCCGCCCCCTCAATGTGACACGTTCTCCAACAAAACAGCATCGTGCGCTCACAGCTAAGAGATAAAACAAGCACATTTCTATTACGTAAGTATTATCTACTGTTTGGTGACATTAACACTGATGTACAACTCATTTAAAGAAGGACAAAAGTAAAATAAGCCATGAATCTGAGTCAAGGTCATTGTTTATGAGCTGGGCATAAAATATGTAAATATAAGACGATACTAGAATAACAGAGTTGCAGAAAGTCGATGCATGAGATGGAGAAAGAGCTCTCAGTTCTTATGCTTTGTGAGTAACATAGAAATGACAGGAAGGTCATCGTTAGATGAACATCAAAAAGACAAGCAAACGCACACACAGAAACATGCAAAAGCATGCATGCACACACGTGCACACACTGGCATTGACACTGGCACATACACATGCGCACATGCACACATACGGACAAACATGCATGTCGCGCACACACTGGTGTAGACTAACACACGTACACACAGACAGACATGCACACCCATGCAAGCACACATGCACACACATACAGACCATGTGGGTATTGTGAGGAAGAAACTGGGTCATTGAGTAAGCAGAGTGAAGCAGAACTTACAGACACACACACACTTAATGTTTCTAAACACGTTTGAGTGTAATTCAGTCAACACTGCGAAAATCTCGTCGCCGGACCATCCAGAATCTTTTATTACCAAATTATCCCCTTAAGTATCAGAACGTACTGCACATGCAAAGAACTACAACGGTCAGTCTACTTAGTCCTCTAAACCTAAAAAATATCCTGTCTTAGTTTAACTGAAAACTTATAAGGTTTAGATTGTGTGATGTTTGCATTGACAATAATTGCGAGCAAAAGATCATAATGCCACATAACAAACACAGAAATGCTGCTGTATCAGAGAGTGAGTCAGGCCTCTTATTCAACCAATTCTAAAATAAAAGTAATCTTTATGTCAATTATATCAGTTTTGTCATCATTTCAACAGATTGCTGGACTGAAGAACTTTGAAGAAAGGGATTTAACAACCACAGAGGAAAGTAACACATTTTTATATTTTAATAAAAGCCTTCAAAAACAAACATTTGGGGGGGAAATGCATCGACTCATTTTAAGACTAACAAGATGTATTAAGAAAAATAGCCCCAATTTTTAACCCTCAGGGAAGTTTTAATGTGAGGCGTGTTTATATTTCAGAGTGGAAATCAGTGTGTCTCTGATCTGGTTCATGTTAGAGCCATGAGCAGGTCAAAAGAACAGCATCTCTGTGTGAGTGTGGGGTGGCTCCCAGGAGCCCAAAGGGCCCCTCACGTTGCCGACAGTGAGCTGGCTGGATGAGGGTGTGTGAATGTGGGGGTGGGCTGAATGTCAACAGAGAATATGCAAATTTACCATGACAGCTAATGCAGATAGCATGTTCTCCCTGACTTCAGACCCCTGATATTTCACAAAGTCAAATGGGACGATGCAGCCACTGCCCCAGGGGGATTCAGATTGGATTATTTACACACACAAACACACACACACTCTCTCACCGTTACATCACATGGGCACTGAGGTCATGCTGTTTGCCCCTCAGGTCTACGTCTTCTCCACATTGGCCTGCACACTTCCACGCACCTCTTAACATCTCCAAACACCTCCAGTTGTGAGCAGACCCAAGCAAAGAGGGACAACAGAGACCGAGGCTTCAAACTGCAATGCCCTAAACCCCTGTGTAAACAGTCAAATATATTATTTGCTTTTTGATTTACTTAAATCAAAGACCTGTATAATATGTCATTTTACATGTACATATATACATATATTTACTGTACACCACATATTAACTTAAAATAGTATATTATTAACTCACAGACGTTTAGGGGTCAGAGGTCACAGCTGAGATAAAGCTCCAACTGAACATGTGAATCTGAGAGTGCTTTGGTTCACTCCTGAGAAGATTGTGATGAATCTGTCGCATGCAGCTCGCAGGATTTTCAGACCGCGCGGGGAGCGGAGGCTAACAACATGCGCAATCGCTGACATCATCGCTGTGATCCCACATGTCAAAGCTACAAGCTGCACAAGCGTGTTTGTGTGTGTGAAACTGAGCTGCTCAATGGCTGATGGGGTTTTGGTCTCCAAGGTCGAACGCCCTGCTAAACTCGCCGCTGTGACCCGAGACATCAACAACAGCCCGCGTGAAGCTAACACGACACAGACAACAACACAAGAGAACATGGAGGAGAGCTGAGAAAATCAAGATCGATGGATGAAATGCACGACATTCCCAGCTAACAGGGAACATTCTCCAAACACTGGCTAACGCTCTTTAAACGTACTCTCAAGGTTATCAATACATTCTTGCGTAATGTTAATAGAATGTATTGTAATTTGTTAGTTGAATGTTTTCAATTCAACTAACTGTAATTTGTTAGTTGAATGTTTTAAAAATGGTTCAGAACTGAAAAAGGTTTGGAGAATGTTCTTACTTTTGGTTAATTATTGGAAACATTACGGAAACGTTCTTACAACCTAACATTGTTAGCTGGGTTCCTGTTATGCTCAGATACTTACGAAGCAATTAGTCTTATGCTTCAGAGAACCAAACACATTATATAAGCCCAGTGACACACAGCTGAACAAAGCAAAGCCACCATTAACATCCACTGTCAAACGCAAACCAGGGCTCTGAAACTGAGGACGTGACTGCAGGCAGGGTTTGGAGAACCACAGGGAGAGTCGCAACTGCATCAACAGTTCTTACAAATGAAGTCAAAACACTTTAAGACCCCCGGGCCAGAACAAAACAAAGACGGACAGCGAATGCACAGGGCCGAGGTCAAAGGTCAAACTCACAACAACAGCGTACAGAATCCCCTGACCTCATCCGCACAGTCAAACAGCGCACTACGCCTCACGTACCACACGGAGGAAATACTGTATGTGTGTTTTTAGGATAAAAACAGAAGGAAGTGTATATGTGATGCTGGGCAGACATCCGTGACGGAAATGCAAATTTGGCTGTCGGCGTACGCGGCCCTGAATAGACGCTAATTGTGGTGGAGGACTCAGTTGAGATGGCGGCATATTTTTAGGGCGGCTCGCAGTGTTTGCGCATGTGTGTCTGTGTGTATGTGTGTAAAGAGATTTGTCGGCGAGGAACGAAGCCACAGTCACGGATGACGATGACATCATCACTACAAGCACTCATCCCTGCCAATCATCTGCTACATCACTGCAGATTACAACCAATAACCGAACACACACGCATATTAAAACTCAACAGAAGGACAGCATTAGACAGACTGCAGGTAGAACAATTGCCCCTTTCACTGCTAATTACAGATCGTGTGCAAGCCTTTGATTAGCATGTTCTACACTGTTCAAATGTTTAAACAGAAGATCCTGAATGACACTCCCATGGTAACCGAGACGAAACAGTTGGTGTAAGGCAATATTATAATTACTAACTGATGGTAACCAGAGAACAATTTTCGGTCGTTTCCCTAACGTTTCCATGAAGTTAAAAAACATTATTTTTAAAGTTATTACAACATTCAAAATGCCCAGTTTTTTAGATATTATATTAACATTATGGCTTGGTTATAAGATTGTTTTTCATACGCTTTAAAATTCTGTAACATTTTTAAAATGTTCCACCAACACATTAAAAATAACATTTTTATTATATATATATATATATATTTATGTATATACACACATTTATATATATATATATATATATATGTATGTATATATACACATTTATATATATAAATAACATTGATAAAGTTCTAACGTTACTGCAAGAATGTTTTGTGATAACTTTGAGAGAACTTCCCAGAACGTTAGCCAACATTCGTAGAACGTTCCCTGTTAGCTGGGAACGCTCATCAATGGTAATGACACTGTTCGCAAAGCATGCAATATGAGTAGAACAGGAAATTATCATCGGTAAACGCCAACACAGGGAGCTTTAAGCTGGTTTTTAGGTTTCTCAAAGCTGATTATGAGAAGCTTCTTCTACGGGCTGACGTTAATGAAGATGTGGGCGTCTGTCAGGATTAAAGCATTTTATTGATGAGCATCACAGGAAATCCGCGACGAAACACGCGTCGAGTCCACCTATAAAAAGACCCAGTCAATAACCTGCTCGAGGAATCAAGTGCTTTATATACACCAGACCCGCAACAACTCTCCTTACATGTCAGTGGGCGAGAATACACTGTATATTCCACCAGACTGCTTTTTAAGAAATAATGATGTGCATGCATAACTTATAATAAACACTTAAATATTTCTTTAATAGTAAGTATAGTATATTCTGTTTTCATGGTGATTTTAAAATCATTCTGACCTTCTAGATATGAAGTATTACTGTCCTCTGTGGTTGGCTTGACAACAGTGACCGGTTTTGCATTCCTGTTTTAAATGCCAAGAGACGTCAAAGCTGTTGCCTTCGCCTTCATTCTCAAACACTGGTGTTAATGTAGGTGTTAATTAATATTAGAAGGGCCACACAGACACAGGTCCGAGCGTGCGTCACATCACGTGGGTCAGTGTTAGAAGGGCTGGAGGTAAAAATGAAGCGTACTCAAATACGCTCGCCTAATTAACTCAGAAACACACGAAAACAACAGACTGTAGGTAAACAAAAACTGAAGGAAAACAACAGTAATATATTAAACGTAATATGTTACAGAATTTAAGAAATGCTTGAAATAATAACCAAGCAATGACGTTAATATAACGTCCCAAAAAAGGACGTTTTGAACATTGCTACAACACTTCAAGGAGCATTTTTCAATGTTTTTGTTCCTTAATGGAAACGTTCTTACAACCTAAAAATGGTTAGCTGTGTTTTGAGCTGCACGGGCGTCTTTATACTTGATAAACATCCGGTGAAAAATTCCCCGGAGGAAAGCGCGAGAGAGCGGCCGCCAGATCCTCAGAGCTCGTCTGTCTCATGCTGCTGGGAAAAAACACACACTACAAACTCACCCTGAATTAACTCGTTTGTTCGGATCGCACAGAATATGGACTGCATTGCATTGTGGGATACATATTCCGTGCAATGTATGTTGTTGCCTACTGCACGTTTGAGAGATGCCCTAGGCCCGTGCATACTGTATGTTAAGTTACTGTGCGTTACAGTGTGACGCGGAACGCAAGATATTAATACAAATACGTTTACATAGATTACTAGGTGACTATTAGTGACCGGTTATATAAATTGAGGGATAACATTATTATTATTATTATTATTATTATTAAAAACATGCTGTTTAGAGAGCCTAACTTGGAACTCCTTGGATGGTTAAAAAAAGACTCTATGACAGATGGTCGGAGAGGAGGGGCTAAAAAATAATCACCAAACAAAGAGGTTTCTGGAACAGAGCGTTATTTTGGTGAAATATTACAGCAAAAAATGTATTCTTAATAACTCGCACTGATGATTTGTACACATTAAGACCATAAAATGTATTTTTAGAAAGTAAATGGTCATATTTCATGTGGACTCCACATAAGCAGACCTAGTTATGTCTTGACACAAGCTCCACCCACCGAAATTGACTCCACCCCTTTATCGTGCTCATCAGATGGAATGATTTATTATTCATAATCATGGCAGAATTTTAAAACAATGAACATTGAAACCACTGACATGGTACTCCAACACCTCTCTGCACATGCAAGAGCCCCACAGCTCAAATCGTTCCTCCGCCCTCGTTCTCCTCCTGATGTTCCAGGTTTTCAGTTCTTTAAATATAAAACAGGTCAACGCATAAAGACTTCAGTTTAATTGACCCTCTGAACTGCTAGAGGGAGTATGTGTGTGTGTGTTGGCAGGCACATGAGCTCAGCTGGGGTGTGTGTCTCTGTGTGTGTGTGTGTGTGTGTGTGTGTTACCCTGCTCGCTGCCTGCATACAAACTGATACGAGTGAACACAAACCCTGTCTCAATGGAGATGACAAATCAACAAGTACAAACGTTAAAAAAACAGATCTTAAAAAAAGAGAAAAGAATAAAAAACAAACATCGAGTGTGTAGGCAGAAGTGACAAACACAGGCACTCCACTGACAACTCCAGCAGGCACTTTAACACACACACACACGCACACACACACGCACACACACACAGGAGAAGTGTGTATCCTGATGCAGAACACAAACATCTCAGAATGAGAGAAAGTTGTGTGTAAACGCTGTCAACATACACAACTCACACTCACCCCAAAATCTTCAGAAAAGAATCATTTGTGTAAAGACAGCACTGGTTATTTTGAGCACCAGTAAGATGTGCTGGATTCTGACATTATTTACATTCCGATAAAAATGATCAAGACTATAATCTCAAAATAACGTGATGCAAAAAAAGCATTTAACAAAATAAAAAATACATTATGTAAATACTTAATTGTTGGGCTGTCTTATGATTTATTTTAATGAGCCGTATTCATCAGTATCAACACAGAAGTCTGAAAATGACTCGTAAGAATCATCTGATGCAATACAGAAAAATGACAAAAACACAATGCACACAATCTTAATAAGCATTTTCAGATTTTTTAAAAATAATATTTTTAACATTTTGGGATGAAATATGAGCTGCATGTTTTCATGCGAATCACTTGAGCATTGCTGAGATAATCCAAAAAAACGTAAAGAGGAACATGAGGAGAAGACCAGCCGTCCTCACTGATGTCATGAGCAGAAAGGAGAATCAAATGAGAAAGAGGAGCAAATACTGACGCAGACAGACAGACAGACAGACGCATGCTCTGAAAGCTTCAAACACACACACACACACACACACACACACACACACACACACACACACACAGGATGAGTGTGTTCCTCCTTTCATATGAACAGAGTTCAGAGTGTGTTCAGATTAACAGTCCAAGTCCACAAGCACACAAGAGGATGTAGAGCCACAGTAAGAGGTTTTGTTTTGTGGTACGAGAGTTCTCTCGTGTCCTCTTTCCTCCAGCACTGGCCCCGGGTCCCCAGACGGCTCTGAGGTCCTCACAGATAGAGCGCTTTGGCCCTGATGTGCTGCAGTTTCTCACGCAGCATGCGAAACGAGGGTCGGACGGCGGGGTCCAGCGTCCAGCATTGCTTCATCAGGTCATAGACGGCGGCCGGACATCCGTCAGGAGAATCCATCTTATAGCCCTTCTCCACCCGCGGCACCACCTCCTTCAGCGGCTGCAGACCAACACACGACATACAGATAAAGCAGACTGTATTTCATAAAGGAAAGCTTTGACTGCCCTCTAGTGGACAAATATAAAACAATATTTGATTTACAGGCTGCTGTTAAAACTAAAGTTGATCATTCTGCACCACCAGCGTCGCCACATGGAACCGAAAACATGCTTTTAAACCAGTTTCCTGACCACTAACCCAGTCTGAGTTAATGTTGCTCGGCTGGGTTGGTTGGAATTAAACAAACAAAGATAATTTCAGCGAATGCGCCAAGAACTCCTACAAGAAACATTCTCATAACGCTGGCTCAATGTTCTTGCAAAGTTAACAAATATTTCTTGCAGTAACTTTAATTTAACTTTTTTTAGTGTTATATAATCATGAATATTAAAAATTTTAAATTATTCTTAAGTTGTTAGGGTAACATTTGAAAAACATTACAGAATAAAAAAATGTTTGAATTATGTACTTAAAACCAAGCAATAAGGTTTAATACAATGTCTAAAAAACTGGAGATTCCAAAAATATTAAAAATTAACATCGTTGTTACCAAATGAAAACGTTAAGGAAACATTCTTACAATCTAAAATTGTTCGCTGGGTAAAACACATAAAAATATGCCATTGCAACAAAACACAAATATTATGATACAGTCACTGAGAATACAAACATCAGGGTAGAGATGTAACGACGGTTCGTTTAAAAACCATTAAATTCGTACAATTCTGGGGTACGGCACCCGTCCGAAAGAATAGATCTCCCACAGTAGAACGCCATAACTCCACACGTCTGATTTAGTGGAAAACCTCTGAACAAAAAACACAGGAAAGAGAATGTGTGAATGCAGCACAACCTTTAGCTAACACAACGCTCATTGCTAACACAACGCTGTACTAACTGAGCTACAGAAACAGTTGAGACTGTGTGGAGATGCAGTTTTCTGCTGTAGTATCAGGTACCTTCTCACGCAGGGCCTCTGGTGACGTCCATTTGACAGGCAGTTTGGCCGTGTCTTGGGTGGACGAGGCTTCTTTGGTCAGACCGAAGTCGCTCACTTTGGCGATGTTGTCATCGGACACCAGGACGTTGCGAGCCGCCAAATCTCTGTGTACGAAGTTATTTTCCTCCAAATATTCCATGGCCTCACACACGTCACTGACACAGAGAGAAATAAATACAGTCCCGACCATCCACACGGAGGAAAAGAGTGAGCTGATGCGTTTCATGTGACTGTACTCACAGAGAGAATTTCAGGAGACACTCGCCTCCGAGCACGGTTCGACCCCGTGAGCGCAGATAATCCACCAGACTGCCCTGTTGAGTCAGTCAGCACAGAAATATGACTCTTTAATTAAACTTAAAACCATTGAGCTACAGTCAGCACAACATTAATGTTTAAACACACAGCGAAAAAACTGAAACTGACCTTTGCCATGTATTCTGTGACGATGAATAAACTGCCCCTCTCTTCCACAATCACCCCCAGTAACTGCACCAGGTTAGGGTGTCTCAGCTGACTGCAGCACCCACACACACACACACACACACACACACACACACGCACAAACAGGTTTAATATGAACTGACTAATATGAACTGCACATGCTAAAGCATCAAACTAATCAAATGATTATTAGTGACACAGCTGACCATCACCATGACAAATTAGTTGAGTGTCTGGGATGAGGGATTATAACTGCTTGATTCAGAACAATCTATAAAAGAATCGCTCAAACGATTCACCAATGAAAATAAATATGGCTCAAGAATTCAGAAAGATTTGCAGATTTCAATACAGTAATACATGAATACAGTATGTCTAAACATTCAAAAACCTGATGCAAAATGTACTGAAGTAAAGTCATTGACCTGTGTCTTAGTGATGTTCAGTAACTATCGTGTCTCAGTGATGTACAGTAACTATCATGACTCAGTGATGTACAGTAACTATCGTGTCTCAGTGATGTACAGTAACTATCGTGTCTCAGTGATGTACAGTAACTATCGTGACTCAGTGATGTACAGTAACTATCGTGTCTCAGTGATGTACAGTAACTATCGTGTCTCAGTGATGTACAGTAACTATCGTGTCTCAGTGATGTACAGTAACTATCGTGACTGTACTGCTGTAAGATGTTATATTGAGACTCACGTCATGACAGAAGCTTCAGCGACAAACGCCTGTGCTGTGGCGTCATGCTTGATACACTTCACAGCCACCTTCGTACCGCGGTAATCTCCAACCATCACATCTGAACACACACACACGCACACACACACAGTTTAAAATCACACACACACACAGTTCAAAATCACACACACACACACACACACAGTTCAAAATCACACACACACACAGTTCAAAATCACACACACACAGTTCCAAAATCACACACACACACACAGTTCAAAATCACACACACAGTTCACACCTCAGAGATGGTGCTGATGAATATTTATTATTACTGATGCATTAATAAGATTTTTCCACTGCTGAGAACATCTGAGGTCAGGATCAGAGTGACCTCTGACCCTCACATACCTCCAAACTCTCCTTTGCCGATAGTCTGAAGAAGTTTGAGATCTTTCCTGGTCAGAGCCCAGCCACCTTAAAGAAACAGATTGCAGCTTTAAATACGGATTCAGTATTCAGACAGTATTCAACAGATCACCAGTCTACTTTCTGTGCAGACGTGCGTGAGAATCACAATGAAACTGAACTGCTATCACACATTCAGAATTTGTAGAATGTTTGGTATGTGAACTTTGTAAAGAGCTTTCAGATTGTCAAATGCCTCTGTAGACATGAGGAAGACAGTCACTCACTCCTGGAGAACTCGTCCTGCGCAGCTACAGTTCCCTCCATCAGTTTTGGCCTGATGAGCCTCGTGCACAGACCGTCTGCGTCTTTAGTGTAGTGCTGAGAAACACACACACACACACACACACACAGTCGTGTTAAACATATAGAGCTGGTTTTCAAAGACACACAGTCTGTTCAGGGGTCAGAAGTGATTTGAAATACAGCAGCTGGGGGCACTTCCTGTCTGAACATGAGAAAGAGGAAGCTGAAATACTGCGGGTAGAAAATAAGGGCAAGAGAGAGACAGGAAGAGTCAAAGAGTAACAAGAGACATCTGTTTAAAGGCTGCTCCCACATACACTGAATTCTTGCTGGAGTTCTCACTCACTACTGCTCTTAGATAATCACTCTACATTTTGACAAACTCGTTTATTTCAGCCACTAGGTGGCAGTAACTGCTCTGAATCTCATTTCTGAGCAAACACACAAACAATGTAAGAAGCTACAGTTAGACTCCCGAAGATAAAAGCATGGTAATAAAATGCATGAATTTCCACATGCGCTAAGATGTTTGATTTAGACACAGACACACAGATCTTGTGGATTACAACGATCTGCAGGACGCTGATTCACCAACAGCTTGTTGTGACACGTAGAGAGCAGAACAAGAAAAATGAAGACAACACAAAAGAATGTGAAGAATTCTGTTACGCAAAACTCAAAACACAGAGCATGTGACACACCGACAACCTCACACACACCGACAACCTCACACACACCGACAACCTCACACACACCGACAACCTCACACACACCGACAACCTCACACACACCGACAACCTCACACACACCGACAACCTCACACACACCGACAACCTCACACACACCGACAACCTCACACACCGACAACCTCACAACCTGACAACCTCACACTGCCACATACCTCAACCAGCTGCATGAGGTTTTCAAAATACTCTTCCTCATCGATGGACAGTTTTCCATTGTGGTAGATGATGCGATAGTGCTCCACTTTCCCCTCACAGCTCACACACAGCGTGTAGTCGCCTGGGTAGTTTGTGCTCTCACGCACCAGAAACAGTCCCGTCTCGGGCGGATACAACAGCCGCTCCGCTTGGTCTCGAGTGATCTTACCATGAAACCATCTGAGCGAGAAGATCAAGTGAGAAATCAGGGAGATTCCAGGATCTGAGCTTCTGATTTAGTGATTAGGGATCATGCAGGAGTAACAATGTGTTTATACAGCCCGACAGTGTGGACACAAGATCTACTGAAATGTATGGATTTGTGAAGCAGGAATTTGGACCAGATTTCACGAAAGACTGTGTCCAGGTGAAACTCACGGCATCAGGCTCAGTTTGCCTCCAGATTTCACTCCCTCTCTCTTTTGCACGTAGTTCGCCGGGATCGTTCCCTCTCGGCCCACTGAGTTCTTCGCTTTGTACCAGTTTGGGTCCTGAATCAACAAATAAAGCCGTCAAAACACTCGCTGTGAATCTCACAAAAGATAAAGCAGGTTTAAAGAAAACAAACTACATGTGTATATATTACCATAAACTGTCCAACAATTATGATTACAAAATCTAGGTAAACTTGGTCATTGGTTGTTACCTTGGTTACCCCGATGATGGTCAGCAGGTCTCCTTTGCTGAAGGGCAGATCCTGTTCTGTGCTGCCCTGGAAATTATACTTGGCTACACACTCTGTGCCGGACGGCCATGATGTCTGAGCGAGAGATAAACTCACAAATTCATCTCACCACAGACATTAACAACTACACTTAGATTTAATACTGAATAAATGTGTGTGTGTGTGTAAGTGTTTGAGAGTGTGAGCATGTGTGTATGAAAGAGAGAGAGAGTGTGTGTTTGTTTGTGTGTGTGTGTGTGTGTGAAGTGTAGTGTGTGTGTGTGTGTGTGTGTGTGTACCTGTAAAGCAGACATGTTGAGAGTGTGTGGGGGTGGGGGGGCTGGTCTGCTCTATGAATGTGTGACACTGGTGAGCACCATCAGCTGAAACAAGAAAACATACAATCACACTCACGTTACGTCATGTGTGTGTGTGTGTGTGTATTTGGACTACATCTCTGAACACAACAACATTGTGTATAACGCGGTGAAGAACAGAATCTATTACACTGACAGTATGAAACCTGCAGCAGATTTGGACTGACAGACTGACGCTGTGATGAAGCCACAAGAACAGGAAGTAAAAAACTGAAAAACCCTCAGAGGGCAAAAGCTGACACCTATTTTCCATTATACTGCTGAAGAGGAAGTGTGTCTGTGTGTGTTTGTGTGTGTGTGCGTGTACGTGTCAGTTTTTTCACACCTTATACATTGAGCATCTAATGCAACTTCTAAATTTGGTAACAGATCTGAAATCAGCCGCCCACACAGCATGTCAAACACACCTCATAAGAATAAATCAAATGTACATGAACGGATGATGTGACCGTAAATGACTTTAATTTGTGATCAACGGTCAATAACAGTCCAACATTATTAACATGTATCCGTTTAGCAGATGCTTTATCCAAAGCAATTTACAAATGAGAGAGCTTTTGGTAGATGAATGGTAGAGAAACCAGAACGCACACACACACACACACACACACTGAATTTGTGTCTCAGTGTCCAAGACTGAAACAGGAAAAGCTTTAATTGCTGCTGCTGTATGCAAATGGCACAGCTGAATATGTGTGCAGTGTGTGTGTGTGTGTGTGTGTGTGTGTCACAAGAACAGGAGTAACACACATGCACACACACCTAAAACATATAAGCAACAAATGTGGACGGCTTTCTAAAACACTTTAACAACAAGCAACATAGAGTGTGTGTTGCTTAATTGATCTGAACAAACTCCAGGCGTGTGTTTTGTCTAACGCTGTTCGTGTCTTGTTGAAGAGAGACGGACATTCCCAACGATCAGACTTCCAATTTTCACCTGGCAAAAACAAGAGACCCAAACCATATTTACAGACCTGCCACATATATAGTGTGTATAAGGCAGTATTCTTTGTTAAACTGTTTTGAACCGATTGCAAAAGCACTATACAACACGGAACAGAGGAAAGCCACTCCTACAACAAACACAAAGTTGATTTTTTATGTCTATTTACAAGTCTAAGTTCCTAAATCATGAGTCATCGTTCAGAAAATGATTTTTTCTTATAAAACTTCAAATGCCTTGGGGTCAGTCTGTTTCAAATGAAGTTATCAGACGGGAATCTGATTTGCTGAAGCAGAGTGACATCATGATGACAGATCTGGTATCTGACCTGCTGTCTACACTTGAACGGGAACTTCAGAAATCTTTCTTTACAAACATTTAAGACACAAGTGACACCGGCATGTTATGAGTTATTACTGCCTTAAACTAACTTCCTGCATTGACTCGAGTCTCTATTTTGCCAAATAGGGTAAAACCAAAGGAAGTCGCCACACTCGGCGGCCATCTTTGCAACACCCCCGAGCAGCTATTTCAGTCAGTCCTATCTGCCTGAATGTGGGACAACAGTTATCTGTTTTCTGATTCTTTTAAACTGTATCATATGCAAATATAAATACAAACATATTTGCTTCCTTGACATAGGACTCATCTTCATCCATAATTCCTATTAATTTCCGGTTAAGTTTTCCAAATTCCTGGAATTTTGCCACAGATGAATGACGCTGTGGGATAAAGTGCAGCAGGTGACTGTGGGTCTTTTGAAGCTGTGAGATTTCACTGGCCGCTGAATGATTTGATTATGGAAATATGGAAATGTGTCTTACTGAACATGCAAATGTTGATCTAACAGTCAACACGGCAGGACTGACCCGGCTAACGATTTTAGGTTGTAAGAACATTTCCGTAATGTTTCCATTTAGTAACAAAAACGTAAAAACATGTTATTTTAAAAGTTCTAGGAACATTCAAAACGTCCAGTTTTTCAGACGATGTATTAACATTATTGCTTGCTCGAAAAAACATTATTCAAACTGTTTTACAGTCCACAATGTTTTTAAAATGTTCCACCAGTAACTTAACAATAACACTTGTGATATATGGTATATAATATATGGCTAATGTTATGGCGAGAATGTTTTTGATAACTTTGAAAGAACTTTTAGAGAACGTTAGCCAATGTTCTGAGAATGTTCCCTGTAAGCTGGCGAAACCCATTAGACACAGTCACCTGATCCCAGATCAGACAAGCCAGGCGCCTCACTCAACACTTACAGCTGAAGATCCCTGACCTTGAATCAGTGACACGACTGTGTATGAAACGAGTCAAAGGAGATCTGAGCAGTGCAAAACAAAATGACTCTGACAACAATCAACATCTGTGATTGTGAAGAAATGTAATTTCACTCATGTAAACAAACACACAAACAAACATGATTTATCATCTTAACAAATCATAACGAGGGTTATGAACTGAGAAAAACAAACATGTTTGCTGTTCTCTGTTCCTCCTGCCTGTGAACCAATCAGATCAAAGAGACAGTCTGACCTCATCAGCTCAAACATCTTAATACACCAGTTTCACAGGATCGTGTGTGTGTGTGTGTGTGTGACAGAGAGAGAGAGAGAGAGAGAGCATATATTACTGCTGCTTTGTGAAAGAGAGAAAGGATTTCCCTAAATAGACATGGAGAAAAAATTCAATTGAGCTCTGGGGAGAGAAAGAGAGTCAGATGAATAATTAATAGAGACATTAATACAGTGAAATCCTGAGAAAACTGTGCGTGCGTGTGCGTGTGTGTGTGTGTGTGTGTGTGTGCGTGTGTGTGTGACAGAAAGAGAGTGTGTTTGATTATTTGGTTTTAACCATTCACAAATTAAAAGAGAGAGAGAGGGAGGGAAATGACCTTCAGTGCTCACTGTTGGTCAGTTATCTTCAGTTTATCATTTCAAACAGCTGCTGTTTCTGGATCAGTTCAGAGTTACACTGAACTGAATGAATATGGTTCAGTTTGACCTTCTTCTGATTTCAGATCAGGCTGAAGAAACAGGAAAGGCTGATGCAAATGACTGGATGACATCATCATGTCGGACTGCACCAGTCGTCTGATGTTCAGCTGCAGTCTGTTCTTCAGGTTCTTCTGCCCTCGTGTCACTGATGTGGGTGTGTGTACAGACGCACGCTCACTTTCACTTCCTGCTTGAGCACACAGCTGTGAAGGTCTCCAGAGGGCTGCAGGTCATGAGTTCTGCTTTCAGAGGTCACTCAGACATATCTGAAGTTCTGCAGTATCTCCATGAGATTGTACAGATCAAAGCCGCAATAAAGAACGACATGCATAAACACACACACACACCAGCCGATTCTCATGAATCTCAGATCCCTAGAGTCATTTCTACACAAAAATCATTATGAAATGCACAGCAGATATACAGCACATGTACTGATGCATGATATCCTTAAGTGTGTGTGTGTGTGTGTGTGTGTGTGTGTGTGGTCATCAGATTCAGGACTCTCAGAGCAACACAGATGACCATGTGTTCTCCAGATGGAGCCGCCCGCTGTGGCCGTGCCCCGACATCAAACCTTAAATGATTCAATTCTACTGGACACACACACACACACACACATCATACACAACACAGCTGCAGCAGAGAGAGAGAGAGAGAGAGAGAGAGAGGGCTCACCAACATGAGCTGCTGGATCCATCACATTCTCATATGTGGTCACAAATAATCAAGTGCTACTGTTATATCACCGTTCTTTAAACATGACACTCATTCAAATCCTGATGTCATGTTATTAACATCTGATTTCATCACTGTACCATGATGTCACTACTTACGTTTTAGCATCAGAAGTCATGTTTTACAGATAAAATGTGTCTGTTATCCAGAGTATAGCAGCTCACACAACAACACACACTCATGCATTTACTTAACTATCTTATCTAAATGATCACATTCCATAATATTGTTTTTATACACAGACAGACAGACAAACATACACAGACAGACACACATACACACACACAGACACACACACAGACGCAGGTTTCAGACATCTGGGCTACCAGCACACAAACCAGCAGTTGGTGTCGGTGAGTGACCCAAAAACTAAAGACTCCTGAAGTCTCTCTAGTGCCTCCGGCAAATCAACCGGCCCCAAAACTCCGAATGAGAAGTTACTGACAGCAGTTTCTGACGACAGAGTGACGCTCTGAGATTTTCTCACGTGTCAGTATAAACGTGAAACATGAAGATGAAATTAAAAACTATTTTTAAAACTATTTTGAAGATGAAATTATAAACTATTCATGTAAGACCAACTCAGAATGAAACCCTAAGATTGCATGTACACACACAGCACACGCACACACAAATGCACACGCACGCACAAATGCACACGCACGCACAAATGCACACGCACGCACAAACTCTTGAAAACAGTTAGCAAAAAGTATATTGTAACATAAATATATGAAATTATTAGTTTTCAGTTAATTTGATATTTTCTTTTCCATGTCTTCGGGAACTAGCGCTTGAATTGTGTGACAATTGTTTTGTTTTTAGAAAGAATTTAAAGCATCTATTAAACTCAACATCTTCTTGTGGTACACAACTCAGTAATCAAACGTGCAAGTGACATATAAATCAAAAAGTTCTGTTCTGACCTAATGTTTCATTAAGAATATCAGCGTGAATATCAATATAATATCAAAGAATATCAATATAAAGCGTGTGTAAAAAACTAATTATTTAAATTTGAGTCATTCATCGCATTACAACAGTACCCCACGCATTACATGAATGCACATAAATTTGCATAAAACAGGAGGGTTAATCAATGTGACAGACAACAGCAGCCAATCAGAGTGTCTGAACCCGTGCTATTCAGAGCTGCATATCACATCGAAACCTTTTATTAAAAAAATCATCTTACTGAAATGGCAACAACACAAAGCTGAAAACATTCAGCAGAACTGTAAAACTATTATAATAACTTTACATATTTCCATGACATGGAAATTGTTTTAAGGGCCAGGCATGGAAATCATCATTTTAAATATTTAGAAGTCCAGGACAGGTCTCGTTTCAGCTCATCTGAACTGAGTTACTACACACCCTCTCTGAGTCAACGGATCCCACCCGCACACACCAGGTTCTTGGCACACGGGCGTCTGGCGACAGACACGACAGACGGTGACTGTACGGTTACTGTCTGCCTCTTTAAAATCCTGAGGGGATGAAGACGCGAGTCCAGATCTCCACACCTTCCTCATTTCATCCTCAAGACCCCACGTGACACCAGCCCACTACAAACCACCTGATGACCAAAGACTGAGGAACAACAGCGAAACAACTATGAACTCGGATTAATAGTAGGGTAGCAATTTCAGACAGGCTAGCAACAGCAAGCTAGCGTTGAAAGCATAAGATCCCGCCCTCCCTTCAGAGTCTCTCCAAAAGCCACGCCTCCTTCTCTATACACATAAATGCATACATAGTTTCACAGGCAAGTAGGACATCCAGTTATTGCATTCAGACCGAATGCAATGATTGGATGAACATGTTATCATCCAGCGCCTTCTACAGAAGATACATATTAATATATTTAAAGCACTTTACTTAGTGATTGCTATCAGGATGTGAAAAGACTTTAAACCCGCATAACAAAATATTGTTTCTGGAAAAAAATAGCCTACCGTTCCTACATGGTACTAACAGGCGTATTATAACGTGTATTTTTGGGATGTGGTTCCATGATAACACTATGGTACTTCATATTCTTTCAAGGTAATTTGTGTGGTACCCAAGTGCTTCCAGAAATACAACAGTACAACCGGATACATGTCCAAAAAAACAAACTTTTGTTACGGTTCCACAACTGCATCTTTGAAGAACCTTTGACCACCAAACAAAGATTATTAACATTATTAACAGACTAACAGTACGTTGTGCGTATGTGCAGGCGCGTTTGTAAAGTAGGGTGAAAAAACACAACGCAACAATCTTCTGTTCAGTGTAACAGAAGGAAATGTGATGAGACGTTTATTCCCAAGCAAACCAGTCCCGCATCATCACGCTTGCGTTTATTACACATGAATTACGTACAAGTGTTCTGAAATGATCAGAAATATCAGATATCAGAGAACCACGCCTGCAAGGATTGCAAAACTCCACACATGCACCTTCATTTTCAATGCACTGCATTTATGAACGCGCAAAAATGGAAAGGCGGTGCGGAATGACTCTATAGTCCCGTCTCTGAGATATGCATCAGCCGAAATGCGTGTGTGAGAATGTAAAATCGGGTATGCATGAATATGCATGAACACACCATGTCCACATATGCTGAACCAACAACACAGCGCTCGATACGACATTCAACGTGCAGTAATAAATGTGGAATGAAGCTCTTAATTGAATCTGATTACAGATAAAAAAGGGGTTTGACTGCTGCCATAAACAACAACACACGCGTTTACTCACCCTGGGCGGTTAAACAGCGATTATCAGACCGAAAGCTGTCAATCTCTCCCGTTTGTTGAAGGTGTGATTAGTTCCGATCACCCAGATTTCTGGGTTTTAGATGAAGACAGACAGAAACGGGGCCTGCGGATGAAGAGGAAATGAAACGAGATGAAAACGTCGCTGCGCTTCACTTTCCAGCGCATCCACTCCGATTCACTGCAGCCCGCGGTCACGTGACACAGAGTCACCACATCAGGAGGCGCTGGACAGGCTCAAACCTCCTTTTCATCAACGAAAAAGCAAAAACACTTACATCTTTTACTTTCAAACATTCGTGTCTGACACACAAATGTAAACCCGCTCTAGTAACATCATTAAACTCATCAGAACAAAATCCCGAGTCCGTAATCATTAATAGTGTGATTGGTCTTTCCTTTCAAGCGCTGAGAAAAGTAACATGGACCACATTGCAACGACGCTGCTTCTGTAACTTTAGTATCATCGACAAACGTGAATCGACACTGAACTGAAAATACACAACCGCATATAATTATTATTTCGATGTCACACATTATGACACACTCATAAACATTTTAACAAACACTTAAATAGGTGATGAGACGGTTCTTTTCTCATCTACCTATTATCATACAGTAAGTACAGTAGAGTATATACTTCATGATGTAATGAACTGCTACTTAAGTTCTTGACCTTCTCTTGTTGTTTTGTAGTCCTTATTCATTTAGTTTAATGTTAACAATAAATGTGCACGATAATATTGGTTTAATTGTATGTCTGTCGTATTTATTTATTTTAAACCTCATTCTGTATTAAGCTATAATGTTGCATTGGTTAGTTGCATGACATGGATAGACTTTAAATCGTTCGATATTGATTAGTTAAATGAGTCACTCTAGTAAAATGATTTAGTCATTAATTAAAACATGTCGTGTATCAAATGAACTGTTCCTCTATAACGCGTCTTAACTGAACGCGGAAAAGCGACAGGGTGGCATCGCTCGAACTCATGAAACGCGCTTCTGCGTCAGCGCCGCTTCCGCGCATGCGTGAAGCTCCACGCCACACCGCGCCGTTGGGAGGTTCATGTTATTTTAGAGAGAAATGTACTTTGACAGAAAGATATAGTTAAAAACAACGCCCCGCGTCAAACGCGACGCCGTCCGCGCAGTAACACTGACAGGGTTCTGTCCAGTTTTGTCATTCGTTAGCGTTCTGCGACCTCTGGTGTTTGAAAAACGTAACAGCCCGTGAATGAACGAAAACTACCGTGACTCATAAGGAAATAGTTAGACGGGGCGAAACAGCAGACAAAAATGTACATCACCAAACAAAACATGAGAACACAACACAAGATCCACCAAACAGCACAGTAGCTGAGTGGAGTTATGAAAAGATACAGATAAGCAGAGCCAGATCTGACGTTTTAGAAAGAAAAATAAACTTTTTTAAAATCTGTCAATTCAATGCGCAATAAAAAAATACATGAAAATAAGATGCTGACAAAGAACAAAACTTATTTACAAGATAAATGTATTAATTTATTAACAATATAAACAAGAAAGCAAGATCTGAAATACACTTCATCTGTTTCTTCTCGGTAAGAATCAAAGTGATGGATGAAACTGGGAGATTTCTCACAGAGAAGTGTGGGTTAATTTTCAGATGAATCTGCTTTAGAAATGCTTTAACAGACAAATATGAAATGCCGTTCAATAAGAACTGCATCTTCAGGGGTTTATAAATTTAATAAACTGGAGCAAAAAGCAGAAATATAAGAATTTGTGTAACAATGGCGATTTTAGCACCTTAAAACACTTTGCAGTACATGTGCAAGTAAATGTGAACTAAATGATTCTGTTTATCTGACTTTTAAACAACAATATTGTGAAATTCACAAAAACACATTTCAGCCAAAGCTTTATGATTTTTCTGGCTTGTGGCTATATTAACTGTACAGCCGATAATCCAATGATTCTTTATGTATTTTTAATTTTTAATTTTTTTATTTTGAAATAAGATGGTAATATTAGTTGTTTTACTGTAATACAGTAGAAATGTGTGTTATTTATAGTTTTACTGTAATACAGTAGAAATGTGTGTTTATTTAGTTTTACTGTAATACAGTAGAAATGTGTGTTTATTTATTATTTACTGTAATACACCCTCGTCATTCCAAACCGGTTTGATTTTCTTAAATCAAATTAAGATCTTTTAAGAAATGTCTCTGTGGTTTTGTGTCCATACAATGGAAGTCAACAGACGCCATTCTTGTTTGGTTACCAACAAGCTTCAAATATCTTTTGTGTTCCTCAGAAGCCAAAAAAAAGGTCTCACAGATTTGAGGATGAGTAAATGATGGAAGAAATTTTGGTAAACTATCCCTTTAAGACTGTCTGACGGGTTGATATGTTATAAGTTCTTATAAATAATAAAGTGCTACATTAATTCTGCTACAGTAACAGAATCCACGAACTGCTCCTCTGTTACACTGAATATAGAGGAATAACACATTTGGAGCCAAATGGAGACACATAGTCGATTCCCACTTCCAGAAACACCTGCTGGGGTAAACCGATGTCACACAGGTAAATTCTGCCCTCGCCCTGGGGCAGGGACAGCGGAAGCCCCAGACAAAGGGACCATTTCGCCTCCACGGTGTGACGGCTACACCGGAGCTCGGTTCTGATTGGCCCAGTCGACTGCCGCCTGGTACCAGGACTGTTGTCTGAGGAAGACGTTCTCGTGACTGTCCAGACAGCTGATGATCACTCGATCCACTGGAGTCACCGGCAAAACTGAGAGGAAAGATTCTTCATATCAGTAAATTAATACTTCATCTAGATTGTTCTAGAATTACTTTACAGATTACTGTAAATTAATCTAAATCGAGTAAGTCACATTACTCAATACTGTAATTTTTACAACTTAAAAACTTAATAAATAATATAGAAAACATCTAACAGACTGTAACAGGACATTTAATTGACCTTCCAATCTGTACGGCCAGCAGAGGGCGAAACTGCATCACCTAAATATCACAGACTCACAGCGTTACTGAACTGATTTAGAAATAAATGAGCAGAATGAGCTGCATCATTCATCAATTATTAACAGTTCTGAGTTTCCCTTCACACGCAAACCTGTATGCAAACAAAACCACTGAACAGCGCAGGAAACACAAATACTGATCAAACGTGTAGCTTAAATACACTGAATACACTCGCTCTGGATAAACGCATCTGTCACATGCATAAAAATAAATGTAAACAATTGTCAACAACAACAACGTTAACGCATAATAATCCAAACTGAATCTTTATTAGCTTGAAGATAAACACCAACACAAGCCTCTAACAGATGATACTGTTATATAATCAGGTTATATAATCCCTGATGATACAGGTGTGTGTAGACAGTGTCACCTCTGATGTTCAGCACATGTCGGCTGCTGGTTTTGTTGAAGAGTGTCACTTCAGTACTGATACTTTCCTGCATCTTCACAAAGTTGGGCAAGAAGAGCGTCACGTCCACCTGATTGACAGAGCAGCACCACCTGCGGCCCGCAGAGCAGCACCACCTGCGGCCCGCAGAGCAGCACCACCTGCGGCCGCTGGTGCAGTTCTCAGGGGTCAATCTACATCACACACAGATATCACAGTCATTCGTTTCATACTGAACGTCCAATGCTGTGAATCCTCGTTCAGACAGCTGGTGGGTCAGATCTGCCGTCTCACCTGTTGGGCCCCCCGAGCAGCGTTAGGGCCATCTGACTGCCCCACACTCCCGTCACCTCCAAACGCCGATCCAGAGACAGACCGCGACGCTCCGCTGCGGCCAGCAAACGCTTGTATAGATCATAAGACACGCTGGAGATGACCAAACCTGACACAGAAAGAGAGAGAGAGAGAGAGAGAGAGAGAGAGAGAGAGAGGGGGTGACTAATGTGGGGACCAAAACATGTCCAAGTAAATATTCAGAATTAACACGAGCTCATAAATTCACCAAGAATAATCAATATGCCATTTAAACAGGTTTAGATGGAGGTCAGAGGTCAGATGGCAGTTAACTTCCTGAAACTGCTCAAATGATCTGCAGCAGATCTGTAGGCCAACAGATCAACATGGACTGGAGAAGATCTACCAACATCTCGAACAGTCTGAGATGTTTCATGTCTGACAACCATTTTCTCCTGCTAAACTGTCAAAGGATTGAGACAGCAGGACAAACACTGAGATGACATAACACATGCAGACAGAGAGATACAGTAAGAGAGACAGAGAGAGGCAAAGAGAAACAGGGAGCGAGAGACAGACAAAGAGAGCGACAGACAGAAAGAGAGAGACAGATGTCGTGCTAAGGCAGGTTATGTTATCTCAGGTCTGTCCATATCTCCACACCCCACAGCTTTTATCACACCTGCACAAAGAAAGTTAATATATCAACATGTGTGTCGAGTACAGGGTGAGCACGCACGCACACACACACACACGCACATACACACATGCACGCACATAAACACATGCACGCACACACACACACTCACGCAAGGCGATAAGGACTTCAGCTGCTGACTGTCGTGCAACAGGGCAGAGAAGAAACATGACATGTCGTTTGTGAATAAACCCTCTGACACACACACACACACACACTGTACTCATGATCCTGAGAACACGCAACACACAGAGAGATGCGTGCCTGCTCCAACACTCACTCACACACACACCCACACACATTCACACACACCCACAAAGCAGTGTGCATCCACACGCAAGGCTGAACCTGCTCGACAGGGTAAAGCACAGCAGGTCAGTGCAGTAAAATAAACTCTGCTGGAAGCAAATCCTTCAAGTAAGATCAGAACAACTACAGACTGAAACTAATATCACAGAGCTGGAGCCGAGCCACGGCCAATTAGAGAAAGAGAGACAGAGACAAAGACAGAGAGAGACAGAGAGAGGTGTGGGCAGTAGAAGACAAAGGTTCATAGAGGTATTGGACACAAAAGGGATAAATTACTGCACTGTTTTTTTAATCACACATTAGTTCCTGTAGCTCAACTGGAGGGCTTGGCGTTAGCAGTGCAAAAGGTTGCAGGTTCGACTCCCAGGGAACACACATACTGATTAAATGTATAGTCTGAATACACACAATTCGCTTTAGATAAAAGTGTCTCCTAAATGCGTAAATGTCACGTTAATATTATTGTTTATTAGATGACAGAATGTTGTGTTATTATGTTTTTTCGAGTACAGGTGGACTGAACCACATGAAACACATGAAGTACATGAATGTAAACACTTCCAGCTGCACAAACTTCCTCTGGTCTCAGAGCTGTGAACAGATCCACTCAGACGACAGCATAAACCTCCAGCCTCAAGTGTCACAGCTAACAGGGAACGTTCTCAGAACGCTACCCAATGTTCTTTCAAAACATTTCTTGCAGTCTTAGTAGAATGTTTCTTTAACATTATATATCATATCAAAAACTAGATTCTAAAATCTAGATCTAAAAGAACTAGATTAAAAACATTACAGAATTTAAAAAATGTTGGGGTAACGTTTTTATAACCAAGCAATAACGCTAATACAGTTCTTCAGAACTTTTTACATAACGTTTTTTAAGTTTTTGTTACTTAATGGAAATGTTAGTGGAGCATTCTTACCACTTAACATTGTGAGCATGTATGTGTGTTAATGCTACACAACTCAGTTTGTTACTGACTTGAGTTTGGTATCACGTCCATGTGGAATGCTTTCTATGTTAAAACACTTAACATACTAAATCAGTTTTTCCTGAAAAATGTCAACACTGGCTCAAAACAGTTCGGTCGGATTCTTTCAGACTGTTTGGCCAGCCAATCACAAGCAGGGAAACCTGTTGTATACAATAATTATCAATGCAATTCAGTTTGTAGATGCTGGAGGTTGAAAAATGACACACTTCCCCTTTAAGAGCGTCAGGTCAAAGGTCAAATCTCACCCAGAGCTGCGATCACCTGCAAACTCACCTGTGCCACTAACAGCTGGAGTGACACAGAACTCTCAATCTGTCCTCTGAAACAAGCCAGTTATGTGAAGCTGTCTGTGTGTGTGTGTGTGTGTGTGTGTGTAAAGTGAATTGAACTGTTTATGTAAAGTGTTCCACAGTGAGGAAGGGATAATTACACTGTGAAACAGGACGGATTATGAATGCGAGCTGAACAAACTCAAACTTGTTAGGCCTGTATGCGGCTGTCTTCAGTCTCTCGCTCTCTTGGCACAAAATGACTTATTTAATGCTTTCAGGCAGGTGAAGGATACACACTGTGTGCTAACCAGGCAGGACACGATTGCCCATCAGTGTAATATACACTTATGTGAAGCAGGACTCTGGGCCAATGAGATTTCACGGGGGGCGGACCTACCAAACTCAATGCATTAGAGACAATAAAGCAAGTACATAACAAAACAAGTGTGTTTGTGTGTGTGTGTGTGTGTGTGTGAGGCCTTCAGGATGTTGCATAAAGGGCTAAAATGGACATTTAATTAACGAGAGCAAAACACCACATTATTATAGACATTACTGACACACAAACACATGCTCGCGCCGTGACCATCCTCAGACACGAGTGTTTGTTTTCTTCATACAGAATGACCCTTAAACACAGGCTCTCTAAACATGTTCCGCTTTAAGAGAACAACGATGTTAAATGACTGATATTTCTGGAAATCCACCTTTTCACTGCTACAATGTGAACCTGTTTCATACAGCGGCATTGGACTGAGAAACTGGCCACTGCACTCGTCTACATTACAAGCATTAAAAACAGGAATAACAGAGGCCGTCCTCGACAAAAATAGGAACAACGAAACGTGTTGTGATGCGCATTCAGTTGAAGGATTCCTCTCTTTGACACATCTTATCTCCGATCTATCTGAAATAAAACTATTTGCAAATATCGTGTGGGTGACCTGAACGCTATGAATTTTAAAGAAGCAATATGCCACTTTTTTTGGGTTAAAAATAAACAAAACATACATAGCGAAAAGTACATAAAGATGCTGGTAGAACCGAAAGCTACAGGTTGAAGTTATAAAGTGCCAAAATGAAATTACTTCAGAGGTCAAAAAACGCTCTCAAACCAGCACACGAAGACGGGCAGGTTATGTAACTGGGCTGTCAGTTATCTGGTCATCTTGGTGGTATGAGAGAGCTGCTGGTTAAGGGGTAAAGTGTGGTGGTTGCCGTGGGCAGCCATCTTGGGCGTGGCGCTCCTGTTTCTCACGAGCACGTTTTTATCGAGTCATCTCTTCACGCTGTGCTCGGATGAAAGGGGAAATGGCACGACTCACACATCTTTTTGGGAGGTCATTTTCTCCGCTTGTTTATCTGTGGGATATTTTTAGAGCTAAACAAAATGTTCCTATTTCTGCCGAGCGTAGAACAGAGCTGGAGGAGGAAGTGTTGAGGGTTGACCAACACTAATCTGATGGCATCACGCTGGAGTACGTGCTCCAGCAGACACGACACAGCAGATATGTCCTAAACCCTAGTGAGCTCCCTACCTAGATAGCATTTAAAACATCACAGGCTGTTTCTAAAAGACACTTAATCGTAATAATGTTGCCTTATAGGACAAAAATATCCTTTACATGAGGACACAACAAACTATTGTCATTACAATTGTTAAAAATTCATATCGAAGTATCTTTGCGACAAACAATAAATGATTACACATCTCACCAGGAACAGAAGATGAAGAACTCACCAGTGCAAAACAACTTCTCTGCACCCTGAGCTTCTGCTTTGGCCTCTGTAAGGTTCTGGTCATGTTGGGTCTGTGTCTGAGGTGAGCTGGACCTCTGTGAGAACACGGCTGGTTTATCCAACTCGGACAGATTCTCATCCAAGTCAGTGTCCATCATCTCCTTCATCCCATAATGCTCCTGATCTTCTCCTGTCATGTTCTTCATCTCTGTTCTTCTGCACACGGCTCGCTGGAATGCTTTACTGTCCCACAACCTTCACCAGACACAGACACACATTTATTAATGTCACTCACAAACCCATGAAGACAGCACAGCCGTGAACACACAACACACAACTGTGTGAACACACAGAACGCACACCAGTTGACATCAAACCGCTGGAGAATTTACTGTATTTGAGAATTAACTGTATTTTTGACATATTTTTTATATATGGAGTCAGCAAGCAAAACCTCATCTTGCTGTTGTGAAATCCCACAAGTCAAATATTTTTATTTACAGCTTTATAGTAAACGATTGTTTTTTTTAAAAACACAGCTTCACAGATAATCCCACTCATATAATCAAACAGTGTTTTCAGACTTTTTTCAGAAATACAAAAAATAGACGTTGCTGTAAAATTCGTCTGAAAGATTGTTCTCACAAACAACATTATTCTGTTTCAGGCACAAAGATAAAAATAAAGGCCAAACCGAATCCTGAGTTACTGTGAGCATCAGCCTCTCTGTCACAACCTATCTATACAGACACCAGATGTCAATCAAATCTCAGACATCCCAAAAATGTTCAAACAGCATTTATGAGTTACATAAACTACATTTGCATGCTGTGAGAGAAGTGCGAGTGTCAGCAGGAAACTGCTTTCACTCTGTGTGTGAAATATCACAATACTCAGCAAGCAGGTGATGTTCTGTATTATATTATACTGAATATTAACACACATTATGACATCACCACTGTCACATCTTCAACATTTCTTAATGTAAGTCAATGGGACATTTTTCAGCTTTTATCCTTAATTACAATGTTTACAAAAACAAATAAAAAAATACAACACACACTTTCACAAACGTGCTACACAACGTCACAGGAGATCCATTTTTGGCGATATGGTTCCATAAAGAACCTTTCACATCTGTAGAACCTTTCTGTTTTCACAAACGGGGGTTCTTTAGCCTATATAGCCTATAAGAGATGGTTCTTTTAAGATTTTTATGACTGAAAGGTTCTTTGAGGAATCCCAAATGGTTCTTCAGGAAAAGTTTCTCAATGTAAACTTTGGCTCGGTCTACTTCCAGTTTACTAGGAAGCAGAAAGTAGGTGTATCCAGCGGCCGACAGCATTGCACGCTGTTATACAGACAGATTTGACCATCGGAGTGAGATTCAGAGAACAAGAGGTCACAGCATCATTGACGGGGCGGCACCTGCAGCTCTGCAGAGCGGCGCATCGTCAGCGCACAAGAACGCAATAAATCTGGGTCTCTCTCTGCAGAGATCAGAAACATAGAGCCATGATAACGCCACACTGATACACTTGTGTACTAATGC
Source organism: Botia almorhae (assembly GCA_036877575.1). Lineage (NCBI taxonomy): Eukaryota > Metazoa > Chordata > Actinopteri > Cypriniformes > Botiidae > Botia > Botia almorhae. The sequence goes on from JAZGTJ010000316.1 coordinate 33,729, forward strand.
GTGCTCAAACAAAGCACTAACAAAGAAACTGGAAAAACCTGGTGTTCAGCCCCAGCCCAGCTGAGCTGTCACGCTAACAAAGTCTTGCACGCCAGTCCCTCTCTGAGTGCCAGCCGCACCGCACTCACACGCGAGACTCAGCCTGCGACGGGCTGTCATGTGTGTCGCACGCACACGAAGCACGAGACTCAGCCCAACAGCTCATGTCCACACGCTCCCTGCTGAACACTTACTGATGAATCAATTAACCAATTAACACATCTGATGCATGCTGTATGTAAGTGCACTTGGAAGTCGTCTTAATCGGATGCTTAGAACTGAGAGTCAAACTGCTGTTCTCATAACAGCTCATCATAATGTCATCTCGTGAAGTTAGCTGATCTGGGTCACCCTAAAATCAAGAATTAATATTGAGCATCAACAAAATACTGTCTACGAGGAAATGTCCGTCTGTAAACAGAATTAAGATCCGGCTGCTGTATCACATGACTGGGTGCTGTAGATGATGCCGCGTTTGTAGCTTGTTCTTACAGCAGTTCTTCAGAAATTAAACTGATGTACGTAAGAAAATACAACTGCGAGTAAACGGCAATTTTACGTTTCAAACAGACATGGTGGCAGAGAGGCAAATGTTACGAATTGCAGCTTTAAATCAGCAAACAGGCAGTAAACTGTGACACATAAATACATTACAAAACAATCTACTGTTTGATCACATAACAGTAACAAGAAAACAGATTCATTACTTTGTGTGTGTGTAGTGATAATCTGTGAGGAAATGTGCTCAACTGTCATCACAATGTCACGAAAAGTCCCTAATGCATATTTATGATCGTCATTTTAAATGTTCTTTAAATGTTCTTGACAGGTTTCACCCTATTATCAGAAGTGCACTGATTTACAGAAACCGGTGAGGGAAGAGAATCTCATATTTCATGTGAAGTTGGATGTTCCCCGGAATGAGAATAAAAATATCAATAAATCAATCATTGTGTTTCATTCTGACATTACGTCACATGATCGAAACAAACATCTGTTTATTCTTCCTGAAAACGTTCCGTTTCAAAGACGTGCTACTTGAGTCTTTACAGGAAACATCTGATCATTTTCTAACCTCATGTACAACACACACACACGCACGCACACACACACACATCTACGTATTTATCCAAATGGGGCGGTTCCGTAGACTCTGTATAAACTTATAAACACTTTAAAACATTCTAAATGAACCCAAACCCAAACTCTAACCCTAACAGAAAATGTTCTGCATTTTTCTAATTTAAATTAAAACTTTATTTACTGTATTTTTATAGTGTTACAAATTGGGACAGCATTAAAACAAGGTTCTGCTCACATTTGTCAGGTTTTGCTGACTTTTGGTACAGATTTTACAAAAGAAAACCCACACACACACGCGCGCACGCACTCGGACACTTAACAACAACAAAATCAGTTTACAGTAAATTGTGAAACTGTAAATTGTTCCTCAGCCGATACTCCAGGAACTGTTTGACAGTGGAGGAGTTTGTTCAGGTCACATGGAAAAGGTTGTCATGTTCTCACACTCGTGCGCTGGCTAAGATTGACAGACAGACAGTCGGAAAAAAGTGTCAGCCAGAAACGACGCCCACCTGACACCGACCAATCAAGAACAGGAAGGAAGTGATGGGAATATTAGGGCAAGAGCAACAAACACCTTAAGTAAACTTCCAGCTACTGAAACCGAGAGATAAAGGTGCAACACAATGAGGGTGTGAAGGTAACGAGAGGACATTTACAAACTGTGACAGCTTTGAAAACGGAGGAATTTTAAAGAATGTTCTGTGCTCAATTCAACCTAAGCTCCACAGACAATATTTGTGACAGGCTGTTCATTCCCACAGAAAATCATTTTAACTCTTCAAATGAACAGCAGCTTGTTCAAGAGTATTAATACAAACAACAAGAAAATAAAATCGTTTCCTGGCAGTAATATTTTACATTTACATTTATGCATTTCATAGAAGCGTTTATCCAAAGTGACATACAGTGCATTTAAGCTGTACATTTGTTCTCTGGGAATCAAACCCACAACCTCTTGCACTGCTAATGCTCTACTGCTAATGCTCTACTGCTAATGCTCTACTGCCATTTAAATGCAGCAACAATGTCACTTTTGCATACTGTATTCTGATTGGTCGCCTTTCTTTAATTAATATTGCAGACACCTGCTAAATTTCGTGACAATCTGCAGCATTTAATTTACACAGAACCGAAGACTGAAACGCATCAACAGCGTTCTCACTGGCAGCACTCTCATCAGGAAACACACATTCTGTCACACTAGCATGATGTTAGCACACATATTGTGGCTGTGTTTTCACAGCGCTGTGTATTTTAATGCTTATGCAATCGATCAAACCTCAGATATTCTTTGAATACGAGATAAACATAGCGTGATCAAGAGCCGTCCGGCTCCATCTGTCGCCCCCTCAGCCACGTGTCGAACCACGAGGGGAAAGATTAGACCAAAAAATTTAACTGCCTTTTCAATCGATGCCCCCCCCCAGCACTCTGGGACTTACTCAACTTCCTGTTTTGAGGAATTTCCTATGCCGAGAATGAGAGAAGGAAAGAGAGAGGCAGAGAGGCGTAGAGGCACGGACCTCAGCCTCGCACAACCTCCTCCCGAGCGAGGGGGGCAGGGGGCGGTGTTTATTGATCTTGCTCACACGCATATTATAAAGAGGAACTTTGGTATAGGTCTTTAGCACGCTATGGGAATCTTTAGAGCTCGCGCCGCAAACAAGGCGTTATCTGGCCCGTTATCAACGTCGGGTCGCCCTGCAGAGGAAACGCCATCAGAGATGCCAGACGGCAGCAGGACGGGAGCGCTGATAACTGCTGCAGCATTCCTGAGTCCTGCCAAGAGTCACATCATTCTCCCATTTAGGGAAACTTCCAGGAAAAACTCGGAAATAATAATGAAACTATTTCTCTAGGGGGAATAAACAGGGTTGCCGCGTGTTATAAAGACAAATTCTGCACACACATCAGTTCAAAGCCAAAGGTCACCTGCCCCAGATAAACACTCCACAGATTATAGACACGTGTTCAAGGTTCACTGATCGTAAACGAACGGCAAAGGTTTTACTAAACTTCACTAATGACTCTGTGTGGCAGTCACATTTATCTCCAGTTTTAAGTGTTTTTAATAACAAACTTCTCAGTGGTTTCTTTTTTTGGTTTTGAGACTGTATCCCTTTATACCTGTTTCCATTAAGTAACATGATGTTTCTCTGATCTCTCACCTCTGCGCAGCAGTGTGACAGGAGAGCTGCTGGTGACGGCGTGACTGCCGTTTCTACTGTGTGACGATGAGGAAGACGATGAAGATGATGATGAGGGAGATGTAGGGACAGAGCTGAATTCCCTTCCATTTCCAATCTGAAGAATCTTTAGTTCCTTTATGTCTGTCACGCAACATGAAATAGCAAAATTATTCTTTAAGATTATTCGCTGAAATTAGTTTGTTTAAATCCATAAGCAGGTGGGTGACTACGGCCAACTGGGGTGTCACAATAAACCGGTATTGACAATAACCGTAATATTAATAACCATGATTACTGATATTGTGTTAATACTACACATTTGATAATATCACGAATAATTAAGCATCAATATCTGGTTAGTGCTATAGTACCCACTTAACATATGTTGTCTAAAAAGCCACAATGTTTACAAACTCTCTCTGCATCCATACACTCGTATTTTGAGTATGAATCGCAAATAATCGAAACTGAAGATGAATTTGACTCGTACCCATATTTACACCGATAATATTGTTACCGTGATCTCTTTTGGCAACGATAATTATGTGTTGAAAATCTGATACTGTGACAGCCCTATGGCAACATCTTAATCATTAGCTTTTAAAAGGACAAAGGATTAATCCAGTGTGTGCACTGATTCTGTAACATACAACATGCCACTGATTTCTCACCTGAAGGTGACCTCAGGCACAGGGCAACGAACACCATTGTGAAATGGTTGGAGGGTAATGGTCTGATTTTCGGGGTCGACTGCACACACTTGACCCTGGTACACGCCTAAAATGACCCCACAATTGATGGACACCAAACAGCCCAGCCATTAACTTCACCTGCTCCTTTCACAGGAAATGACATCATCATTATCCATGACACTCCGTACATCACACACGTACAGCAGCTCCAGTATTAATGTACTGTAATGGTGTACTACAAACACAGGTTCACAAACACGGTGTAAGCCAAAGTACCACGGTGTCAAAATACCGGTGTCTTTAATTTACTGCAACAACTTAATTAAAAAAACCGCTGCTTACGCGCTTTCAAGTGTATTATGTCTCCGTATATAGTACCGTTTAAAGCTGTTTAAAGTCAAGATTGTGTGTTTATTTACCTTTGCTACCTTTGCTGTAAACTCTCAGCGCGTTTGCTTGCTGTCAGGCGATGTCGCGCCATGATGACGTCACTGTCGGCAAGCTTACCTTTTGCGGGATTTGATGACACTGTTGTGATATTTCATATATTTTGGGAATGAAACTGTGGTACTGTTCTGTTTTTGGACACACACTATGGTGTTGCCATACATATTTTTAGACATGATAATTGATATGATATTTGCACAGTTGTATGACAACGCTTCAGGTTTTTAAGCATAACTTTTTTTAGGTATAACGTAAAGTTTGATTTTGAAATAAGTTTTCAGCTTATATTGTTTCATGTAACTACACTGGTAAGGCCGTGGGAAATCTTTAGATGTAGACGTTCACAATGAAGGTTTTTTATGTATTTAGCAATCATAAATATGTGGTGCAAACACAAAGCACCTGTTCACAAAGCTGATATGAGACCTTATTTGCTGTAATTATTTATTAAATGACAGCTTTAGTCCTTCAACTGATATATCCTTCATTATACAAGAAAAAATTACATGCCACAAAGAGCATCAGGGCAATGCAATAAAACAAAGAATTTCAAAGACAAGGTCATCAAGAATAATAATGGATGCCCAGAAGCACCTTACAGACAAAACAGATATAAAACAGCGAGTTAAACAAATGTTACACATGTAAAATGTAAAATGACTGTATATTTACATGCAGATCACATTATGGGATCTTAATCAGATATTAGAAAATAGCTTCAGTGTGTCACTCAGTAAGATGAGGAATAAATCTTATGACAATAACAGGCATTCGTTCGATAGATTTACACGAAAGCAGCTTTAGACGCAGTGCTGCCGCAGACGCGGCTTTAACTGCGCTATAAATGGAAGCACAAATATTTGTTCAACATCTTCAGAATGTTAGTTTGCATACGAAACAAAGATGCATGAACACGATAAGAGACTTAAGCTTATGAGTTGTGCGGTCCAGCATGGTTGAAATATCTGCAGCAAAATGCCCCGAATGCTTTGACCGGCATCGGGCTGATACAAACATCTCTCAAATATTTGGCATTGCGAGCTTTTCACCAGACCGGAATCATGAGCGAAAACACCACAGATTAAACCAGATTAAAACTCGGACGATGCTCCAATGAATTCGAACCCTGGCTGTGCCATGACCCGCAGCTGACAGCGCTTGTGTTTCATGGTAAGCCCGTACTCTGGTGTCATATCCAGCATTTCTCCCGGCATGGTGCTGAACCTTAACCTCTGGAGAAGGATGGCCAGGAAGAGAAAGACCTCAGCTCGTCCAATTGACTCTCCGATGCATCTGCGCTTGCCCAGACCAAAGACCATCACCTTCTCTCCCTCCATCTTGTTCAGTTCGGTGCCGTCTGCGCTGAGGAAGCGATCGGGGTTGAAAGATGATGGATCCTTCCACAGTTCTCTGCAGGTGGAGACACCAAGTCAAGCTTAACTTCTGATAACATTTCTCCTCAATTCATTCCTAATCAATTACTGAAGCTACGAGGAACTTACAGGTCATGGTTCACATGCCACTGGTTCACAAACACGCAGGTGTCTTTGGGAATGAAGTATCCGTTCAGTGACGTGTCTTTAGTGGTGCTGAGAGAGAAGAACATGAGCGATCATTATAACAATAATTTGTTATTATTATTGAATTGTTATTTGGTCAATTAATTGTTAATCGTGTCTACAGTTTTCTTTACTGTTTTTCTGTTCAATCAGTTGGTCGTAAACGGAGATTCTGCCGAAACTCACCAGTGAGGAATGGTAAAGGGAAGGAACGAGGAATGCCGGAAGATCTCCAGAATAAAGGCCTCCAGGAGTGGCGTCTCAGATCTGTCCGACAGACGAGGCATGCGGTTCATTCCGATCTTTTCATCTAAAGAGAACGTTCAAAGAGTTTGAATTTTTTAACTCATTTGGCACTAAGACAGGAATCACACAAAATGTGATACAACAGAAAGACCTGTAATTAATGCACTTCCTCAGTGACGATAGATAAACAGATTGAAAAAGTCATATAAACAGACACTCACTTATTTCCCTGTGCAGTCGTTCCTGGATCTTGGGGTAAGACACTAAATACACAACAGCCCAGGAGAGAGCCGTGCTGATAGTGTCAAAACCTGTCAACAAACACAAACAAAATCAAGCACTCATCACACATCACATCTAACCCACTGGTTTCACAACACTTTCCCAGAACGCACCAGCTCCAAAGAGATCGTTCACGATTCCCACGATCTTCTCATCCGACACTTGAACGTTGGAGTTTTCATCCAGTTTCCTGTCCTCACAGTGGTCAATGAGCGAATCAGTGATGTCACGAATGTTGTTCTGAAACAGATGAACACACATGTGGTGAGCTTTGCAGATGCCCCTGTATAATTTAAGCCTTTAAAGCTGCAATCTGTAACTTCTGCCTCTAAGAAACGCTGCAGCATCTACAGTACTCGGACATGCGATATAAAAGCCGGATCTTCTTGTTTCTGTTTACAGATGGACATTTCCTGCGAAACTGGACCCGGCAGCTCAAATTATAAATCAATATGATAAACATACCGTTGTGAATCGGTGAAAAGTAACAAGATCGCTGATGTGTCACGTGCTCGCTCAATACCCGATTTTTGTTTATTTTAAACCAAAAAGTTACAGATGGCAGCTTTAAACAGAAAGTTAGTTGAAGGTCGCCCACCTTGTCAAAAGTGTCGTAATGGTCCTTCACGATGCTCTGCATGAAGTTGCTGAACCGGGCATTAATATCAAGAAACTTCTTCATTGTTTTGCTGGGCAAGAAGCGCAGGAACGGAATGAAGTCTGAGGGGTTGCCGCTGCCCACGACCTTGCCAAACTCATCACTCAGGTTGACCAAACGCAACAGCTCATCATCATCGTGACTGTACCGGCGCCCGAAACAGATGCCGCAGATCACATTGGCCACAGACACCACGATGTAACGGAACGGATCAAAGCTTCCGTCTGTCTTCATGACGCTGTGGAGTCTTTCTATCAGATACAGACCCTCTTTGCTGATGTGCTCCTCAAGAGCGCACGAATACTCGGAGCTTTCGCCCTGCACCGTCGCAAATGACCGCAGCGCGCTGAGCGCCAGTTTGCGACGTGCGCGCCAGACGCCGACCTGGTCAGTGCTGAAGGCCAGACTCTTGCCATTACTGATGAACCGGGTGCTGTACAGGTCTGGTCGACCTGCAAAATCTTCACCCTGTTTTAGGAGAGCCTGACGGATCGCCTCGTTCCCGCTCAGCACCACAACGGGACGCGTGCCAATTTGAATCTGGAAGACAGGACCGTAGCACTTGCTCATGGCAGTCAGACTAAGATGAGGGTTGTTTCCAACTTCCAGGACATTTCCGATGATGGGAAGAGGCTTTGGGCCAGGCAGCTTCTGGAGCCCCTCTGGAATCTTGGTGCGCATTAGGCGCATGAGGAGGTAGACCACACATATGGTTATAATGGCCACAAGACTTTCAGATACAGAGATCGGGCCCAGAACAGGAAGAACTGTCAAAGCCATTGTTATCTTCTTTTGTTCTGTTTCCCACTGTAATCTTTATCCTTGCAGGCGGTGAACAGATTACCTGCTTGAAACAGAAGACAGATATATAAGACTGGATAGAGAGAGAGAGAGAGAGAGAGAGAGAGAGAGAGAGAGAGAGAGAGCGCAACAAAGTAATTAACCGAGTTTTTCTGCAGTGAAAGCTCATGCACGTTGGTTGTTATTTGCAATTTCGAAGAATTCATTAATGATAAACTACACATGGTGCAATTAGCGTAAAGCGCAGATTCATGAAAGCCACACACACAAACACACATACATACACACACACCATTCAGAAAACAGTGGATTGCAATAACAAAAATCCTTATATTGACCTAAATACTAAAACGGAACATGTACAGCAGTCAGGAAAAAAAACAAATGATTAAACATTTGAGGAAAAAAAATTTCAAAGTTAAAGTTCAGTTTTCTTTTATCTGAAACATAAGATGTTCAAATGATCATACAGGTCGAAATGACAAAGAATTTTCAAAAGTAAAGCAAAAGGGCGAAGCGATGTATTTAGATCTAACAGCTAAAACCTGTGTTTAGGTGTTTAATAGCATGTCAGTTAACAAATAAAGACTTTTTCCTATGATAATAAAGGTTAGTACGAACATCAAGCTCACCTGCAGCAACGTGACAAATAATTCTCTTATTCTCCGCTGATTCTTCCTATTCGAAGTCAATTAGTCGAACTTCAAAGCAGTGCTGTGGAATCGCAGCGGATAAATCTTATATATAGAAAAGCTCGTCGGGATTGGCTGCTGCCTGTGTGACGTCACGCTTTGTGAATGGGACGCGAGCTCTGTGCAAGTTTATTCTGAAGTGAAAAATCTCACACTAACATTAGCCGAGGGCAAGAACTGCTACTGAGTCTTTAAACTCTCGGAAAGATAAACATCGACTTTAAAGCGCTTTTATCGACTGAGTATGTATTAAAAAACACATACATGTAAACTACAAGAGAGAACTGACTCTCTGAATGAATGTATAAATGTGTTTGTCGGTATATATTTGTGTGATATGTTAATGTTTTACAAAAGCCAGCTTCACAAACTATTAGTGTCTGTGTTTTATGAGACACTAGTACAATGTAGATTAGGGATAGCCTACTAACTGTTAAAATAACAGCATTAAAATGAATGCAAAGACAAATAAAGATAAACGCATGCGTTTATTTTACTTTATTGAATCTACTTAAAATGAAATTACTTAATTTTATATTTGATTTACTTATATTAATTTGCAATTTTTCGATGCGCAGTTACTATGAGAGTTTTTTTTAAATGACAAACAATGGATCTTGGCTCTACGAAATTTTCTGATAGTATTTTACTGTTAGGCGCAAGAAGTAAAACATTCATAGCAACATATCCATATATTTAACATATTTATATCAATCAATCGGCGTAAGAAATCATTTTACATTGCTTTGTAGGGTCATGTTCCTTCTGGCACGCGCTGGTAACCCATTAAGCAACAGGTAAGCATCGCGTGCAAAAAGGTGCGTGCGTGTCTCAAAACCCCTGAACTGCAGATTCCTTCACACACTTTTCATATTTCTCGTTTATTGTCTGAAGAGGAAAAGCTGTCAAAAAAGGATCCATAATGATCCTAAAAGCGGGACTTGCGTTTGTGAGATACTTGGTGGACGTTAAACCCACATGGCGACTTTGGACAGATTGTGTTTAACTTAAAATAGGTTTGTTTGTTCTGTGGTCCGTTTCTTTGGGAAGCGTCTCGTAACCTCAGCCTGTTATCGCGCTTCGAGACACGCCACTGTAAAGTCATCAAACGCATCGCGTGCGTGCACCTGTAGCGCGCGGGTTAAAGATTGGCCACGTCGCGTGAGAGCGCGAGCGCACCGCTTCCCTGAGCTGAGCGCGAGGATGCTGAGGGGGGAGGAGGGTATACGAGTTCACCCCGAGCAAACTGCATCGGTTTCAAAGTTAAGAGGAAAAAGATCGTGCGTGCACATCAGTGATCATGGGGTGTAACTGCGATTTAAATGCGAGGTTTATGAAACTTCAGTTGAAATTTATTTATGTGGACTTCCTTGCATCTTACTGCATGAGGATGCGTCAGTCATAAACACGCGCTTTTAAACATCCGCACATTATACATTTCTTTATTTGTTGGGGGGAAAGTCATTAGTTCAGCCTGCAGTCGTGTGCTCATTGATTGTGTTGGGACTGGCCTATTTTATTACCTATATTTTGTGTTCGTGTGTGGGGGTGCAAGTATACGTATACAACGTATAGTATGCAAACTGTATTGTATGCATTGAATACCTGAATGACCTACTCATTTACCAACACAGTAAATGTAGTAGTAATGTAGTACAGTAAATGTACACAATACACTGTGTACATTTACCACAGTGCAATACAGTCTACTGTACAGAATACTGTATACTATTAGGGTGAAAATAAGGTACACCTATTAAGCCTGTTACTATGACCTCATAAACACTATGGCATTATATACTGTTCATTGCTATAGGTGAAAAATCAATAAAGTTGAATGGGGATTTGATCAGACTACATACACACTACAAATTAGGTTGTAAGAACGTTTCCCCAATGTTTCCATTAAGTAAATCCTATTTTTAAAGTTCTAGGAACGTCCAAAATGTCCATGTTGTATTAACCTTATTGCTTGGATATTCAAACGTCTTTTAATTCTGTAACATTTTTAAACTGTTCCAGTAACAACTTAAACATATATTTTTAAGTATATATATATATATATATATATATATATATATATATTTACATACAGATATTAACATAAAAACTTAGAAGTTAGATGACAGGTGTATTTATCTTGCCACACTGCGCAAAGCCTCCGTCTTGGTAATAAATTTGCCAAGAAAAGTCTCCAGATTTGTTTTTAGATTTGTCGATCTTGTTTTTAGATTTTGAATTGTTAGTTTACAACAATGTGCCTAATGTTCGGAGTGACGAATGAACCGGAAGTAATATCAGCTCCGATTTATTAGGGGTGCGTCTCAATACTCAGACTCTTCACGTTTCCTCCATCCTCCAGCTCGTGACGTGGAAACAGGTCTGAGTCTCAGTTCTCGCACTGCACCCCAAGAAAGCGAGGAAGTTTCCGGGCATGTATGATGAGAGAGGACAGGTGCAACCTTTCATTCCTTTGCATCCTAAGGGGGCAGGGCTAAGACGCGTGGAAAGTAAACGAGTATGCACGAATAAGAAATCACAAGCACCCAACATCCTCTGCGCTTATAACATATGTTATTTTTTATTTTTGCTACGAATCCAAGAATTTATATACAGATTTTGAGCAAAACAACAGAATTTAAGATTACAAATGCAGACATTGGCTGGTGCATACTGCGCAGTGTGCGAGAGCTCTTTTTGGAGCAAAGCCTCTGTCGTCCACCAGTCAGTCAGTCAGTCAGTCAGTCAGTCTCTCTCTCTCTCTCTCTCTCTCTCTCTCTCTCTCTCTCTGTGTGTGTGTGCTTGCGTGAGAACGCTCGGAGGGGTGGGCTCTCTGTCTTCGGGACAATCCTAAATCTGCTCGGTTAGTCACGCGAAGGCGGTAGCGGCTCTTTTCTCGGACACGAAGGTGCGGATTTCTGCGCTGTGAATGAAACGGATCTTTGGTCTGTGGCAATCACGTGGTCGGTGGAGTCCGACATCACGCACACTCACGCACACTCAGACTCGTAATCCGCACTGAGAGCCGTGACCCGCCTCGGTTCCCTCGCGTGTAAACTGGGAGTTGCGACGGTTCAAGATTACACACATTCCACATGATTCACGATAAATCCGTGATGAAATACACTTATACAGCACTTAAAATGACCTCATGCCATGCCATTAGATAATAAAATACCAAAACAGGTTTCATCGCACACTTTTTTAAGCAATGAATGATCGAATCGATAAAGCAATGTAGTGTTAAAAAATAAAAACCAAACAAACAAAGTTAATATAATGATACAGCTGTGGCAACGCCATAATACGTTCAATAATATCAGCTTGACATACAGTAGTTGCAACAGAAAAGCTATTATCTGTTATCTGGTATTATTTGTTTGCAATTTACGTGTAATGTATTGACAGGCAGACGTGTGTGTTACTGAAGTTTTGGAATACATTTACGGGCCACTGCATAACCCCCCCATATCATACAGAACTCAGCAGTTATTTGGGTTCTCACATTGAAATCTGTCTAATACATACATATATATGATCGCATACTATTTTCAGACGTGGTTTTGAATAACGGTGCAAACAAATAAAGAATAAAAGTGTAGCAATAAACGTTCAAACTCAAAGTGAAGTTCATAGCGTCAGGCAAATAAATGACCTTCAGTAGTTATAGAAGGTATCATTTCCCAAAATGCAGTGTGTCTTGCTTGCATGCGGCATGCTTAATTAATATTCGGTGAAGGGAATTATAAGTTCCCTGCACTTAGTGAGAAAAATGCAGAACTCAAAAAATCAAAACAGATAAAAAACAGCGTGAGATAAAACAAGAAAAAACATTTGCACACTTGAGTAGCAATGTTGCATGAAAAGTTTGCGTGTGTTTGCTGTGTGTTTGGAGACAGTATATAAGTGTATCAGGACAAACAAAGACAGCCAGCACTAAAAAATCTAAGGAATCTATCACACAAGATGAAAGAAATCAAAAGAGTGTGAAGATACCTCAGCCTTCATCACGCAACACTCCTGCGCCAGCCGCCACGCACGCCGTTAGCACGCTAGCCGTGCGTGTGCTGCGTGAGGTAAAGCAGACAGTGTTGTGTGAGGGGGACATTTTGAAGAAAGAACCTGAGAAAAACAGATTTGATCTCATTCTGAATCTTCTACATAAAAGGATTATATGTTAATTTTCATAAATATCACCCTGGAATTTCTGCAATGTTTGTTGTTGTGTGTTTGTATACCCAGCAAACAGGAAACGTTGTCAGAATATTGGCTAACATGCTTGCAGTAAAGTTAGTAGAACTTTTTAACGTTTTATATCATATATATCAAACATTTTATCAAACGTTTTAAAAACATTACAGAATTTTAAAAAACGTTGTTTGAATATCATTCCAACCAAGCAGTAACATTAATGCAATGTCTAAAAAACTGTCTGTTTTAAACGCTCCTAGAACAGTCAATACTTTTTACATTTTTAACATTTTTGTTACTCAAAGGAAACGTTAGGGGGAACCGTTCCTACGACCTACATTTGTTTGATGGGTATACAGTATGTGCGTGTGTTGCATGCACAGTTTACTGCGAGGGCGTCCAACCATCAGTGTTGTTTTGTGTGTCTGTGGCCGGGAGCAGCCCGGAATGGAGGCGAGAGGTTTTGAAGTGTCATGTTTGAAGTACATGAGAAGATGATGTACCTGCACCTGAAGGACTGAGGTGCTGTGATGTTCTGCCACCTGTAATTACCAAGCTGCTTTTCCACACAGACAGAAACAAATAAACCTGCAAATATCATCAGTCAAGCATTACCTCTATCTGTCCGTCCGTCCGTCCGTACTGAAAGCGCTGAGCTTTAGTTGACCTTTTTTATTTTAAGATATTTCTGCATTCCTTTACTCCACGTTTGGAATAACAATCTTTGCTTTTCAAAGGCCCGTGTGCCCCTCACTCTTTTCAGTGTGTGCCTGCATGTCCAGGCCTGTGTAAGGTAGCTATATTTGACCCCAAGCCCCTGCTGAGTACAGCTGTTTTTGGGTTTCTCTGTGAATTCTCCACACGCTCTCAGATCATTCAGTCAGGAGTCAGTGTGTCTGGCTGCAGACCTCGCGTGTGCCCTATGCAGCCTGTCTTAATAGGATTAGCAGTTACTGAGGTTCATGACACTTCACAATGAATACCTGCTTACTGAAACCCTTTACCTGAGAACCTCAGCTGCTTCCCACAGGCTGGAGGAACAGAGGTCATGCGTGCGTCACCAATATCGTGCTTACACAATTACAAACAGAAATTGACAGGTTTGCTGGTCTCCTTACATCCTGATAGCAACCACTAAATAAAGTGGTCTAATTATATTTATACATTTATATATCTTATGAGGAAGGTGCAAGACCATAAAATGTTCGACCATAAAATATTTTATACACACAAGTTGGCATATGTGGTGTATGAGGACTCTCATACTGTACAAACTGTATATTCTATCCCCCTACACTAACCGTACACCTAAACCTAACCCTCACAGAAAACAATTGGCATTTTTTTATTACAAAATAAAAATGAACTAAATTGACCGTTTAGTTTGTTTTAAGACACAAGAAGTGTCCCCATAGACATTGTTTACATTGCTATACACACCATTATACAAATTCGTGTCCTTATAAACCACTTACTCAAACCTTCTCTCACACACACACACACATTAATACAATATTTTCTTACAGTGGCCTGTTATTTTCATGTGTATTTTCACGTTCTCCTAAATATCATATCAAACCAAATTTTCACTGCCCATTCTTGTCCAGAATAAACTGCAAGTGATCTAGTCACTAACCCCCTCCTCATTACAACACGTTTTCCCATGTGTTTTTATTTGTTTTATTATTACATACATATTCCTGGTTTTTCCTTACATTTCAGCTTGATGAGTTCATGCTATAGTGGCCGCTCATCTCTGAGATGAACCGAGAACGCACGCTCGCATGTTCCCCGCGGGGATCCGTACAGGTCATTCATATCTATCACTGTTTGAAAGGTGTGTGAACGAGAGCGAGCGTGAGAAGGCAGGTGAGCCTTTAAGATCAAAGAGGAGCAGCTCGCGCAGGCGCACTCGCGTCTCCGGGGGGGGCTGGAGAGTCATTGTGCTCGGGTGCGAGTGACCGCGGGTCTCTGAGGAATAACAATAGTTGCGTGCGGAAAGCCGAATCAGCGATCAATCTGAGTGTCACCTCAGCGGAGGAACACACGCACCGCTTCTGCTGACTCACACAAAACATGAACGCGTTAAAGAGAAAGCAGATATGTGACAGCCTGACACGCAACCCTGCGAGCAATTGCAGGTTGTAGGAACGTTTCCCTAACGTTTCCGTTAAGTAACAACATGTTATTTTTAAAGTTATAGAAACGTTCAAAACGTCCATTTTTCATAACGTCGTATGAACATTATTGCTTCATTCTAAGAACGTTATGCAAACATTTTTTTTAATTCTGTAACGTTTTTTAAACGTTCCACTAACTACTTATTATTAATGTTTAAGAATAACGATTTTTGATATATATATATATATATATTATATACAGCGCGGAACGTTCTACTAACGTTACTGCAATAACGTTTAGAGAACTTTCAGAGAAAGTTAGCCAACGCAAATATATAAAAATGTCATTTGTTAGTAAGTACGTCCCAGTAGCTGGTTTTTGTTAAGCTTAGCTTACTTCTGGGGACATTTGTTGCGCAAGTTTGAATGTAATGAGGTTAAACACACTCGCACGCACACACACACACACACACCCCTCCCGCTGTGCTCGAACCCTGAACACTGGGCAGGTTAATCATCGCGTGCAGACTGTGTTTGCTTGCGCTGTGCCAGGGGTCAGCTGGGGGGGAGGAGGGCTGGACGGTCACCCATTTATCAAAAACAATCACTACAGACACGCTACTGTTGTGTAAATAGCAAAGTTGGCTGAGATTTTGCCCAGTTTTTTCTGTGTTTCAGAAAGCGGCCAGTTTAAAGGAAGTGCTAATCTAATAAGAGTGATATTTTTAGAGTGAGTTATTATTATTGTGCATACAGACAATACCGCTGCCCTCATGTGTTTCGTGAATCAAAAATAAATACCCAGCTGCGTTCCACGTAAAGAATTCAAAGAATGACATTACAACACATATAATTGTAATGTGACATCTATTTCGATGTTGATTTTTTTCATTTATATTTATGCATTTTACAGACGCTTTTATGCAAAGCGACAGTCAAGCGTTCAAGCTACACATATGATCGGCATATGTATGTTCTCCGGGAATCGAACCAAGGGCATCTTGCACTGCTAGCACAATGCCCAGTTGAGCTACAGAAAGCTATAACACGTTTTCCATTCTGTCATTATTTATTTACTGTCCATTGTTTCAAAACAAACATAGGTGAACGAGTCACTGTACACGAATCATGAACTGTGACCCTGATGTCAGGTGAAAACCTTCATCATTATATCACACATCCCTATATAACTCATCCACAAGTTATGATTCCATGACTAAACCCTTAGAGACTCGTGTACTCGAGGTTCTCGTGTTGATGTGGGAGTTCAGCCAGATTCCTCAGGGTCTGGAGAGGACAATGCACTGGGCATTTGTTGCATGATCTGTGTTTTCATTGGCCGGCACCCAGCTCTCGTCTCCAGAGCCGTGTTGAGTAACTCACTGAACCCCACTGAAGCACAACAAATCCTTCAGCCGGCCCGAGACAGGATGTCCATCTACAGCCCTGTTGCTAACTGTGTGTGTGTGTGTGTGTGTGTGTGTGTTTGAATATGTGGTTTACAAAGACACAAATGTGTATAACAATGTAAATGTGGTTTACAGGAACACTTGTCTGATGTCCATCTACAGCCTGTTGCTAACTGTGTGTGTGTGTGTTTGAATATGTGGTTTACAAAGACACAAATGTTTATAATAATGTAAATGTGGTTTACAGGAACACTTGTCCTCGTAAACTAAACTGCATAACATACTAAATGGGGATTTGTTTTGTTATTTAAAAAATGGCAAATGTTTTCTGTGAGGGTTAGGTGTAGAGTTAGTGTAGGGGATAGAATATACAGTTTGTACAGAGTAAAAACCATTACATCTATAGAGTCCTCATAAACCACATATGCCATGTGTGTGTGCATGCTAGGCCTGTAGCTGAAAAGATATTTCAATTAAAGTGAAGAGAAAATTAATTAAAATGCGAGATCAATTAAGGATAAAATAGACAGAGGTTTTAATGTTGTTGTCTCTCTGGAAATTTTCTCTGGAAGTTTTATATGCAAGGAAACGACCTACAGGGAAAGTCCAGAGCAGTTATTCTGTCTGTTCCAGCCAGGAAACGTTATGAAACATTTTTTTCATTTTTATAAGATTATGGCACATTGTTTATGTGTTTATTGTCTTAACTTGTATGCGTACAGGATGATTGATATATGATGAGTGATTGTAATAACTTTCATTGGTTTCCTGCTGCACTTGTACACGCTGACACATGCGTTTCAAATATCCTGCTATTTGGTTGCATAATTATAATTTATGCGAGATTTTACAAGATCATAGACGAGGATAATAATAATAATAAATGTAGTCAGCACAAATCCTGAATAAATCGCTTTTCACACCAATCCCTTGATTTGTGTCTTATGAGAAAGTGTCTTCTATTGTTCCTCAGGAACTGCTGTGATGTCATCAGAATAACACCCGTACACCCCAGCAAGCACAAAACACAGGTTCAAGGTTTTTCACTGCGATGCCAAAAATGGGTCTTCTATGGCATCGTTCAGCATCTTTGTTTTTAAGAGCGTAGCATCACGGCAGCAGGTTTTGAATGCGCAAACACTTCTCATGTGTTCTCTGGTTTTTGGCAAGTACTTTCTTGTCGCTTTTTGTACGTTTGTGTCATGCTAAATCATCACATTGTATTGTTTACAATAATGCATATAGCTGTAATGCATAAAATCCCAGCTAACAATTTTAGGTTGTAAGAATGTTTTCCTAAATGTTACCCATTTAGTAACAAAAAAGTTACTTCATTAGAGGTTTTTTACAGTTTCTAAACCACACAGTGGATTTAAATGTGAATTACTGTACAATCATAGTTATGCAATCAAATACATTTATGCATTTTGCAGACGCGTTTATCCAAAGTGAGTTACAGTGCATTCAAGGTATAGATTTTTATCTGTATGTGTTTCCTGGGAATCGAACCCACAACCTTCGGTCTGCCAACGCAATGCTGAGCTACAGGAACATGCAGAATAACATGCAGATTTGATATTGTTTTATATAAACTGTTGTCCCCGCAGGGTGATGCTGTTCCTGCCCGTCTCCCTCGCTGGCATGTGGCAGAGCGCCACAGACTGCTCGATTCTCATCGTCTCACTTTTTCCTCTCCTTGTTCTTGCTTGTATTCACACAAAGATTTAAAGTCGGGCAATTAAAATCAGTGCCAAAGTCATCAGAGTCAAAACTTCCTTCTTTATTTGCGCAGGGAGCATCTGAGGTCCTGATACACAGCAGATACGCTGGATATATTATGTTAAGGTTTTGTTGTGGTGTCGTCTGTCAGAGACTCGTCAAGGTGTGTGATAGAAATGTGCCGTCAGCTCCATTGACCTGTCAGTCAAACTCTAACTGCTGATTTCACTTTGACTCTCGGCCAATAAGAAACAGAGCAACAGGTAACTGCCAATGAAACTCGCCTTTAATTATCATCCCAGGAGAGATGAAACGGTGCCTGTACATCAGTGTTCAGCCAAGGGCTGTTGTGCTGCAGTTTATAGGTTGACAGAATCAAAGACACCGAGCCAGTCACTTGAAAAGAAGATCAAAATGTGTCTGAGGTCTTAATTAATGACTTTGTAGAGACGGTGAGATTTATGATCTAATACGTCTGATGTGTTCCCTAACATTTACACTAGCAAAATGTTCTAGGAACGTTCGAAAAGTCCAGTTCAAGACGTTGCATTAACGTTATTGTTTGGTTATAAGAACATTATTCAAACATTTTTTAAATTCTGTAACGTTTTTAAAACCATCCACTAACAATTTCAGAAAAATGTTTCTGAAGTACAAATGATAAACAATGTTAAAACCGCGTCCTACCAACACTGCTGCAAAAACGTTTTTGATCACTTTGAGAGAACCTTCAGAGAACGTTAGCCAGTGTTCTGAGAACGTTACCTGTTTGCTGGGGAGCGCTGAACAGACGCAAAACTGTGGTTGGTGTTTTATTTAAGCTCCTTTGACTTTGGCCTGTAAGAAAACAACAACAAGAAACATTTACAGAAGAAAACATGAGCAACTGCACAGCACACAACAAGCTCTTCAGAACATATGAAAGAGTTTTAAGCTATTTGTATTGCGGGTATTTTGTCGATATTTAGAAAGGTAATTATACAGATAAATGTGATGTGTATTATTGTTCTGTCAGGGTGTGTCAGTAAAATGTGCTTCTCTCTTCTCTCTTCATTGGCTCGCCGTGTTTCTCTGTCAGATACAGAAGACACAGTGACTAAATGTGCCGGAATGTTTCACAAGACACAATAAACACAAGATGCTTTACATGAGCCCTGTCCCAGCTAACAATTTTAGCTTGTAAGAACGTTTCTCTAAGTTTTCCATTAAGTAACAAAAACGTTAAAATTTCATTTTAAATACTCTAGAAATGTTCACAAGTTCAGTCTTTTTAGATCTTGTATTAACGTTATTGCTTGGTTAAAAAATTTTATTCAAACATTTTAACGTTTATTCTGTAACGTTTTAAAAATGTTCCACTATCAACGTAAGAATATCGTTTTTAATATATATATAACATTGAAAATATATATATTTTTTGATAACTTTAGGAGAACATACTCTGGTATGTAAAATAAAACAATGCGAATCTGCTTCTTATGACAGAAAACACAGTTTCACATGCTTATATGCTAAAGCGGTCACACACACACACACACACACACTTGTTTTTATGCCTTATGGGATAAAAAAAAGTTATAGACATAATGACTTTTATACTATACAAACTGTATATTCTATCCCCTAAACCTCACCATAACCCAAAATCTAACCCTCACAGAAACCTTACATTTTAAAAAAGCATCATTTCGTATGTTTCATAATCAGTTTCCCTCATGGGGGCCGCTGGCTTGTCCCCACAATGTAGGTGTGAGTGACATTTACCATCCTTGGTTACTAACATGCCTTTACTTGTGAGGTTTACACTAAAATTAACAAGTTATACTGCTGATCTCTGATTGAACCTAATACACCTTTCAGTTTTTTTGTCTGTATATTGAATTCAAAGTTCAGGCAGAAATGTGCACACTTTAGTCAGTATTATAACACTCCTTAATTATGTTTTTATTAATTACAGGAATAATTAAATTACTCAGCAATGAAAATTCTGTCATCGTTTACTCACCCAGTAGATTTTTTCTGTGCAGCAAAACAAGACGTTTATCGGAATGTTCCGCGTCTATCCGGACCTGAAACAGACAAAAAATCGAATTTGTAGTTAACGAAAATTCAAACTTTACATGATATGCAAAAATTATTCGGACCTGAGGTCACATGATTAAAGGGACCAATCATGAATAAGATTTTGGAGCTTACGTTTTACACGTACATGTTTTTGACAGATGTTTTTATCCGGATTGACTTACAGGGCGTTCATATACACTTGATGAGTTTGTGTGTTCCCTGTAAAATCGAACCCACAATCTTTGCGCTGCTAACACAATGTTCCACCAGTTGAGCTACAGGAACATCTTGATGTGTTGTAGATTATCAGCAAATGACAATATAAATTAGCCACCACTTCAATTGCATGTAAACCCGCAGATGAGACATTTGGCTAAACTTCTGACTTATGATTTTGTGTTTGATGGAAGGACAGTGGGTGTGCAGATTTGGAACATTATGAGAAAAATTAAATTTGCATTTAGTGTCTTATACAAACAAGTCATGTAAATGTTTCCTCTGGTTTTGACTCATGTTGTGCTCATTTACTCGAGTTTAACTGTGTCAGTCTGCAACGTGTTTCGGAAACAAGTTTTGGGTGCATTTACTCTCGATGTGTGTGGCAGGATGGTGATTACATGAGCTCATGTTTTAGTGAATAAACCTGTGCTTTCACCAGAGCGCCGTGAGTCAGACAGAACGCTTACATCACTTTCTCTAAAGCCTTTTACACAGAAAACTCACAAACTATACAGTGTGAAAATGTGAAGAATAAACAAGGACATGCTGTTCTGTCGTGCAGTCATGGGACGCTGTCATGTCCTGTACTTTGCTCTCGTTTCGGTGAATCGTGCAGGTAAAACAAATGTGTGTCATGAGATTTATTGGAACTTCAAAGACACGACTGACTAAACACTGACACTCCCACTGGAACACAACCTGTCTCTCTCTCTCTCTCTCTCGCTCTCTTATTTTTTGTGAATGACAAAGCTAGTGATTGACAACTCTCTCTCTCTCTCAGTCAGCACACATGGCTTGTTCTCGCACAGAACATGTGATTGTTTGCGAGCACACTGTGACTTTTTCTTCTCGAGTGGTAAAACTCGTCTCGATATCTCTCTTAAAGAAGGACAGACACAATATTAGAAGGAAATATTTCTCACTTTCTCTGATCAGACAGAAACTCGAGTCTAGAAAACAAACCGTATACTTTCAGCAAATCAGTGATATTTTAAAGACTAACTAAAACGAAAACGAACCCGTGATCTTGGTCACCATCATGAACATAAATAAATCACATTAAACAATTATTCATTCTAACATAATCAGGGAACAGGGAACGTTAGTTAACGTTAGTAAGTGGAACATTTTATAAATGTTACAGAATAAAAAAGTTTGAATAGCGATCTTATAACCAAGCAATGATGTTAATACAACGTTTAAGAGTTAGATATTTTGAACATTGCTAAAAAATTTGAAATCAGCTTTTTAATGTTTTTGTTTCTTAAAGGAAACATTACGAAAACATTCTTGCAACCTAAAATTGTTAGCTGGGATAGATTGTTCTTTTGATTTCAAGATAATGATTCAGAGTGGGAGTTTATGAGTGGGTTTAAATGAATACAATAAAGTGAGTTCAAAGCAGATTATATCAGATGTTATCTGGAGCGCTTACAAGTGATTGTGCAGTTTCTCATGCTGTTTTTGTCTGAATATTGTGATGTTGAGTTTAAATCTAAATGCAGGCGTTCAGTCCTACCTGTCTTCCGGGGAATCAACAGGTGCCTGGCGACCACGTGTTCTCGGAAAAACTAGAAAAAAAATCATGATCTGCAGACAGTTGAAGGGGTTGTGATTTATTTGCTGATCGTTGGGGGATTTTCGTTTTGTGAGCAGACCTGCTGCTGGTGGCGCTTCACAGAGAACACAATCCCTGCGGCTCTTTGCGTGCCGTTTTCCTCCAGTATGTGGCACGAACTTCCGTGATGTCAACAACTCAAAGAAGCCGTTTACAGTTTAACCAGAAGATTCCCGTGTTTTTGGGAAATGTAAGCTGTGCTGTTTCGTCTGGAAGTTTTGGGGAGTTTTTTTACAGTGTAAGTGGAGAATACGGCATAACAAGGTTTCCATAACAAGCGATCTGGTTACCACTACAGCGCTCTGGATTGTTGATTACTGGCCCATCATATTCTTATTAGTTATAGTTCCATGATAGAGAACTTTTAGACAACATTAGCCAATGTTCTATTGAAAGTGTACTATAGTGTAAGGTACAGCTAAACTGTCACGTGTTAATCAGAGTCGCAGACTAATGAATGGAGACTGATGTACGAGAACTGTATGATGGACAACAGTTCAGGTTAAGGTGTGGGGGGGCCTTTTTAGGTTGTAAGAGCATTTCCCTAATGTTTCCAACAAAACGTTAAAAATGTTATTTTGAATGACATTTCAAAACTTCCAGTTTATAGACATACTGTTTATATTGCTTAGTTATAACAACATTTTAAAACATTTTTTTAAATTCTGTAACTTTGTAAAATATTCCACCAACATTGGACAAAAACATGAAAACATTAGAACGTAATATATCAATACAGGGTATAATAGATATTAATGAGCCATGTTACCTGTGTTTCTGTGTCAAAGTGTGATTTTCAGTTGTTGTAAACTGCTTCGTGATGTTTATCTGGGGTTTTGGCACAGCTGAGGCAGTCTGTCACGATCTTAACTTTCTCAAAAGTTCTTGCATAACTTCTGCTGATGTGTGTAAATATACTCCTAAACTCCCCTTTTTACAACAAGGCCTGCGCTTCCCAAACTTGGGCACACATGAGGACGATAGGAGGACACAAACTTTTATTAACCACTAAACTGTTATACAATTCAACCGAGTCCATGTATTAAACAAAAGCGAGAAAGTGTGCGTTCTCTAGTGTGCAACAACACAATGTAAGTGTCGATGTCAAAGAAATCGTCAAATTTAAAGCTGCAATCCGTAACTTTCGCCTCTCTACCAACATCTGTGTTTGAAACATAACATAGCTACTGGCATAGTTTGTTTACAATGATGTCAAATGACAATCAGAACTTACAGTTCATTTTTTTATAATCATTATTTTAAAAGCACTGTTGTGAATCGTGGTAAAGTAAGGCTGTACTTGGTCAATAACTGATTTTTGTTTATTTTTACTAAATTAAACCTACAAAAGATTAAAAAGCCCATAGAAATATTAGATGCTGTTAATGTTAGACAAAGTAAAATATTCAGCATGGACTACGAGTGCTTTTTTAGCAAAACAAAGCTCCTCCCCCCCAATACACAAAATAAATGTAAGTGTTGGTACCCCACTAATAAACAAAAAGCTTCCGCAAGCCTCTTCTTGCTCACTGGTAACTGTCTGGCATGTTATTTCTGCATCTCTCGGTGGTTTGGCTGAAATGAATCATTAAACGCTTTCCTCTAATGACAGCTACTTGGACGGCGTTCGTGTGGAATAACACGATGCGCGCAACTCATGCGACATGTCACGACACGCGCTTGCAACGAAAACCGTCGGAGTCGCAGCGCGAGGACGTGCCAGTAAAACTCTCTCCTCTGCCTTTATATAAACACCGTCATTTTGCCGTTTGGTAACAGGGGGAAGGTAACGTGAGCCCTGCAGTCTCTGTTAAGACAAATATCTCTCTTCTTACGAGCTGATCGTATGCAACCCGATGCTGCTAAGACACGCAACCGATGCGTATCAGCGCGCGCAGCATCCTCTGGCCATCAGCGTGCCACTGAATGGCCGCGCATGCGCGCTCCCGGTTGAACCACAGTTGACCCTTCTGTTTTCCAGGGGGGGAGACGCGCCGCCCGAGGAGACGCGTTAAAACGCGCCAGGGGGCAGATGGAGGGCCATTAGAGTCTCAGAGATAAAGCGATCGTCCTCACGCGAGAGGAGCGGCGCTGAGCCCCCGGGCGACACCCTGTGGACCCGTCCGTCCGGTTCGGCGCTGCGGCGGTAGATGTGCATGCGAAGAGCTTGTAAACGCGAGAGGAAGTGGAGGTGTAGAGTTTGGGCGCCCGAGGCTAAGAGAGTTTAGACAGCGCTGTAATCTCGCCTCAGGATCATGCAGCAAAGTTTCCTTCTGTGTCCTCATTTCCATCATGCCTGCGCATCACGAAATAAACAAACAATAAATAAACACATTGTGTACTTTTGCACAATCAGCTCTATAAACAGCGCAGTCGTGGTACAGTGATGGTATCAGGAGGAAAGTAACATGTTTCTTTGAAATACACTACTGAAGGAATACCACAGTATTTATATGGCACTCCAATAAACATCATGAATTTACTGTGTTTATAAATCTAGATACTGTGGTACATGCCTAAAAATCTTTGACTGTCCAGAAACAAAACAAACAAAGACACTTTTATCTGTATATCTGCTTCTGATAGAATTCAACAACAGCTTATTGCATGCGCCAAAACAGTGCCAGTATTAGGTGGGTGAACATTATTTTTTGCTGTCAACAGCACATGACGCAGTGAACATAAACTGTGTTTGACAGCAGCCGGTTAAGAGTTATGATGGGAATCAAGATTCTGTTGATCTGGTCTTGGGAATAAAATTCTGAAGCTGCAGCCAGAAGTCTATGTTGATGTTTTCTATTTGAGCGATCTGCAGGCCCTAAAACAGGCTGTGGCAAACTGCAGAGAGAGAGAGAGAGAGCGAGAAAGCATGAAAGCTGTAGCATGTTTCGCCCAAGGCCACGCAGCACAGATTTAAGAATGAGGTGGCGTGTGAAGATAGCGTGTGTTGCAGCAGACCACGCCCGCACCTGTCAGGTGTTCAGTGACATGCCTGCGTTTCGTGCGGACAACAGGGAGAGAGAGACAGCCCGAGAGAGCTACTGCACATTTCTGTCTCGCATGCATTCATACACACAGATTCATGCGAGACACCCTGCGATTTCACGAATGCGCTCGGTGGCTCAGCGGCCCTGGAAACAGCTAAATATTTACACTGTCACTCGACGAGTATGTACGACTGATCGCACACACACCCACATGAACACACGAACAAACAAACAAACATTCACACCGAGACACCTGCGACAGGAAGTCTGTACTTCTGTGTGTTTGTCAGCTGGATTCTCCTGTTCTGTCTTTATTGATACATTAACCGGGACAAATATGCTTGTGTTGAAATATAAGCATAACATCTAATATATTCTCAACAACTACTGTAAGAATAAGCTACAAACGCTGCACCAACTACAGCACCTGGACAGTATATGATATATTAGCCGGATCTCAAACAGCTCAAATTAAAAAAATTATTATTATAATCTTACCGCTGTGAATCAGAGTAAAATAAGGAGATAGTGTTGAACACTGATCTGTTATGTACTTGATCGATAACTGAACTGACACTTAGGTTTGTGCGGTGGCTTCCCATCACAAATGATGTCACTTCCTGGAGGACAATAAAGGATATTAGAAAAGATTAAGAGTGATTTGGAAAGTGTCTTTAAGGACACAAGGAGAAACTTATGCAATGAAAACAAGGCTGAAATCACAGCAGTCTAAACCCTTGTGTTTACTTAGGCTAATTGTGAGCAAAGCAAACCTGCTAGTTAAGTTAAATGTCTTATCCAGTGTGCCATTGACATGAAATGTACAGCCAAACCAATCCGTATTTCTTGTTTACCAAACGAGCGTGATCTTTTGTTCCTGCAGGTTCTCGAGTGGTTTGATCTGTGAGCAGATAAGCTGAGATCCTGTAGTCACTCACATGCATTTCCTGCAGGTGTTTGCTGCAGTCTCGTGTGAGCGAGTTCTGTTGGGTCGGCAGGCATGTTTGACTGTCAGAGCTGTGTAAGA
The DNA here is from genome assembly GCA_036877575.1 of Botia almorhae. Lineage (NCBI taxonomy): Eukaryota > Metazoa > Chordata > Actinopteri > Cypriniformes > Botiidae > Botia > Botia almorhae. Next base: position 59,774 of record JAZGTJ010000316.1, read on the forward strand.
TGCTGGTTACCTGCAGAAACGCTCGGCCTCGGGTTCGAGTCATAGGGGATGTGTGTAGTAGATCCGGATGCAGTGACATTCAGCATTGAATGGCTGAATGCTTTTCTCTCTGCACAAACTGTTCCATTAGTGCAGACTCACAGGCAGTGAGAGGCAACAGCACATCAGTGTGAAGGGAGTCTCGCATACTGCAAGTAAATATATACATACATACATGCTGGCAAAATGAGTTACAATGAGCACATTTTCATGGTGTAATTTTCACATTCTCCATTAAACAAACCTTAAAAATGATGTATGATTTGTTGGAATCAGCCAAGGAAAGAATGCGCCGGGAAAAAAAGCCATTTTTCATGCATAATTAAAACTAAGAAAAGATTTAGGAAGGCACACGTTACAACATACATATAAAGAGGATGTTCGATGTTGAACTGTTCTTTGTAGCATTGGGAACATTAGACGAGGACTTTATAAACTCACTTTGTAAAAACCTCACACTAGACCAAAACTGACATTGCCTGTTGCTTCTAATTATAATATATATCATACATCATTCATATATAAACCTTTAAAATGATGAAATGATGCATGATTTGTTGGAATGAGCTTTATATAAATCATACACAGCTCATTCATTTATAAATCATATATATAAATATAAATACATGTAAATGTAATGTATAAATCATATATAAATCATGCATACATAATACACACACATACTATATATATATATATATACATATATATAGTATAATAAATAATAAATGTATTATTATACATATATTATATATATTCATACACCACATAAAACACAGACGATACAATAGACTCCAGCTCCTTCTTTGCTGTATTGTTTTTTTCTTGACCTCGTCTCGTGGTTTCATGTTCAAGTTACATAAAGCTGAACAATAGAGTTGAGTTGAGCATCCGCGCAAGTATGTCAGCGGTCGACACGCGCTATGAACTCTTTTGACCCGCTCAGTGGCGCCTCCAGCGGAGCGTCCGTGTAACGACAGGACAGAGTCACAGTGACGTAATCTCTCTTCTGTAGGACAGGTGAGAGGTCACAGGCCCGCAGGTTCCGTTCATAACAGCGTGTCAGCAACTTCCCGCACAGAAGGACCTGCAGAGACCGGCTTGCTTTGCTTGAACACACATATAAATGTAAAATATATAGTACATATCAAAATAACCGGAAGGAACAAGCAAACAGAAACAGAAATAACCTAACTGTTTTAACAACTTCTTAACAATTACACTTTTAATTATATATTTGCATATTTTGGGCTGAAAATAAGTTATTGCTTCTATAGGTTTTCTAACTGAATTCTAAGATCGTGTTTGAATGAGTAATTCAACTTTTAAAGAGATAATTAAAGACGTAATTAAGCCTTTAAAAAAGATATGATAATTTAGTAACCACTTTTACTGTATGCCAATATTTGATCGAATGGCAAAGTTTTTGCTACAACACACAAATATACAAAAGCGGAAGTTGAATATTTCCCCTGTAACTGTCTTATTGAGAGTTTATTATAAAGCAATTTTGTGATTTCCCTTCTTCTAGTGCAGCTCTGCGGACGTGGTGCGTGTGTGTAGCTCCAGAGCGCCACCTGCAGGACAAAATAGGGTATTGCCGCTCAATCCATCAGTCTTGCATAGTGTCCCACAGTGAAGAGATTCGACTTTTACAAACGTGAACAACAAATCTAATATATCAATCAAAAACAAATTAGCCAGACTTTATTTCATTTTTAGCCCCTTTTCAACATCTTCCGGGAACTCCAGCTCCACACACGCACGATATTATTGTGTTTTCGGAGCATCATCTCTTGTCCTTGTCTTAGCTATCAACATGTATGTTTAAAATCATGATGCACGCGGTTTTTTACTGTTTCTGACTGAATTGTCACAATGAAATGAGATATGAGCAGCTGACACCTGATGATGTCACAATGTACCTCCTCCAGGGTCGTCTCGTGTCAGTGGCACCTGCTCAGTTTGATTTGGGTTGAGAAAGGTTCGGTGCTGAATTTAGCCGTCCTTTCTCACATTAATATGACATGTTAATCATACATTATTCACGTGTTTGGGATAAGTTCTCCTTGTCCTGAAGTCTCGTCCTCAAGCTCCGCCTCCCCGCTGGAAAGGATAGGTGTATCTAGAGATAGGCCACGCCTCTTCCCAAACACTTGCTCTTGCAGCTCGATGATGTCATGACGAATATCTGCCATCATTAATAACAGGAAGTCAAATGACCCAGGAGGCCCCTAAATAACAGAAAGAGACTTTCAATAAGAAAATGTAGTTAAAGACAATTATTAGGTAAGTTAAAGACTAAACTAATACTTAAACGATCGGCAATACAATTCAATGGTCAGCGATTCAAGCTGAATTAAATGCAGAGGTTAAATAATGAGAGTTAGTGGTTCAGAGCAAACTCAGTACATTACCCTTTTAGGCTGTTAAAACGTTTTCGTAACATTTCCATTAAATAACAAAAACAGTAAAAATGTTATTTGGAAGTTCTAGAAATGTTCAAAATTTTATTTTGTTTTAGAGATTGTATCAATGTTATTGTCTGGTTATGAGAATAATATTCAAACATTGTTTAATTCTGTAATGTGTTCCTCAAACCACTAAACAATAACGCTTTCAATATATATTAAATATAACATTAAAAACATTCTACTAACTGTACTGCAGGAACTTTTTTGATAACTCAGAGAGAACCAACGTTCTAAGAATGTTCTCTGTTATCAGACGTTCTGAGAATGTTCCCTATTATCAGGGTTTTGTCGAAACAGTAATGCAAACTTACAGGAGAGCCCCGGGGTCCAGGAAACCCTCTGTCGCCCTGCATGAGGAACACAGTTTATGATATAAAATCACAAATAACATGCACAATGTACTGTGATTCATTTACATAAAGCACATTTACAGTATACGTGCCTTCTGTCCATCCTTACCAGGTGCTCCTGGAGGTCCCTATAAAACATAAACACAGAATCACCTCCATTCATGTTTTATGCATCTAAACAATAAATGCTTGAATCATTTAGTTTTCTAAAAAAAGAGTGTCAGGCAGCTATACAACAAACTTTAAACAGCTACTGTACCACTGGGCCCCTCCTGCCTCTCTTTATGTGCTCAAGATCTGGCTGTGGCCCCATAGGGCCCATGTCTCCTCTGGGGCCCTGAGTGCCCGGCTCTCCTCTGTCTCCTGTCTCACCTCGCTGACCCGGAGGACCTATATGAAAATATGATTCAATATTTGAATAATTATTGTGTTTTGTGAGATACGGCATGTGTTTAAAAGTTTAGCTAGAGGTTAATGTGTTTGAGTGTGTCACGTTTTGCTTGCATTGTGTGTGACCAAATGTCCTTTAAAGACAGGTGTGTGTGTGTGTGTGTGTGTGCACCTGGCAGGCCGGGAGGTCCCGGTGGTCCTGGTGGTCCAGAGATGGTGTGGCTATCTGGATTTTTTCTTGTTGTCTCATCAGACGGCTTGTGGCTGCTGTTAACCAGACTGAGAGACAAACCCTACACGCAAACACAAACGTACACACAAACAAAAGCCAGACCTGCACAAGTGACTGTTTGACTGGATTTCCACACATTGATCTTAAGTGTTTGTGTGAGTATGTGTGTTACTTATGCAGGTAAGTGTGTGTGTTACCTGTGCAGGTGAGTGTGTGTATTTGCATGTGTGTGTTACCTGTGCAGGTAAGTGTGTGTGTTACCTGTGCAGGTAAGTGTGCGTGTGTTACCTGTGCAGGTGAGTGTGTGGGTTACCTGTGCAGGTAAGTGTGTGTGTGTTACCTGTGCAGGTGAGTGTGTGTATTACCTGTGCAGGTGAGTGTGTGTTACCTGTGCAGGTAAGTGTGTGTTACCTGTGCAGGTGAGTGTGTGTTACCTGTGCAGGTGAGTGTGTGTGTTACCTGTGCAGGTGAGTGTGTGTGTTACCTGTGCAGGTGAGTGTGTGTTACCTGTGCAGGTGAGTGTGTGTGACTCAGCAGAAGCTGCAGCTCCTGTATACGCCTCCTCATGTTACTGAAGTCCTGACAGCTGAGAGAACATGAGCCCGAGCTCATCTGTGTCTCAGACTCATTGAAGGATCTCACTGAGAAACAGAGAGATGTCTCATTCTCAGCAAAGGCTCCTGTTAGTGTCCCAGAGACTGCAGTATTTTACAAGAGCTCATATTCCAGACTCACGGCTGTGTGAGCGCGTGCAGGAGCGAAGATCTGATGCCAGTGTGAATCCAGAGTTACAGCCACACCGGAAACTTCCAGGAGTGTTTACACACACCTGCTCACACACGGTGTTGTTCGACTCCTCACACTCATTCACATCTGGACCAGAGAGAGAGAGAGAGAGAGAGAGAGAGATTGTGCGGAAAGTGTGTGTTTAAACACAGCATGTTGCTTCCACACCATCTGCAAGATAATAAGTGTGTGTGTTTGTGTGTGTGTGTGTGTGTGTGTGTGTACTAACCAATGCAGTATGGATGCAAGTGTTGACGATGTCTTTCTCGATCAAAACGGTAGCCATGGTAACATGTGCACAACACCCGACCAAAGTTATCAGTACACTGCTGCTCACAGGGGGAACCAGCACACACGTCCAGACCTACACACACATGCACACACACACACACACACACACACACACACACACACACACGAGCACACACACACACACACACACACGAGCACACACACACACACACACACGAACACACACGAGCACACACACACACACATTTCTGTTTGTCATGTATAAAAGCAATCAAAGCACATTCAGATGAAGGATTGAGGGGTTTACGTACTTTCTGGCACACACTGACCCATGACAAACCGAAAGCCCTCACAGCACTTCCTCCTGCAGACAGATCACACACCCAGCTAACAATGTTACAAGAATGTTTCCCCAACATTCTTATCAAGTGCCAAAACATTACAATGTTGTTTTGAGAGTTGTAGGAATGTTAAAAATATCCAGTTTTTATACATTGTACTAACATTATTGCTTGGTTGTGAGAACCTTTACTCAAACATTTTTTTTAATTCTGTAATGTTTTTAAAATGTTCCACTAACAACCTAAGAATAACATTTTTGATATGATATCTAATGTTAAAAGACTTCTACTAATGCTACTACGAAACCTTCTTTGATAACTTTGACAGAACTTTGGGAGAACGTCAGCCAATGTTCTGAGAATGTTCCCTGTTCGCCAGGCACAACTCGATTAAACCTGCTGCTTTGAGTTATTCTCTTATATAAACTTCATTTGTGTAGAATCTATGATTTCTACAGAGCTGTGAAGTGTTGACATTTCACTCAGTGAGGAAACGATCTGCTCTGAGACTCCTCAGAATGAAACAACACTGATGACCTCAGCAGAGCGTCAGTCCTTCCTAACACACTTCATGAGTTCATGTGATGAGTGACGTCTGAAATCTGTTCCTGTGACTCCCTGATCCACTGACCCCTCTGCTGCCCTTCATGACCTCTGACCTCTTTCAACACACACACACACACACACACACACACATTACTTCACTGAATGAAATCACTAATCTGTTTCTTTACACAAGTGAAAGTTGAGGACGTTCTGGTGGAGTTTTTCCACTTACAGTATTTCTGTACACAAAGTGTGTGTAGTGATTGTGCAATGAGCTTTTCATTTATTCGTCCAAACTGTGATGAAACACAGCAACATTCAACACGATTACAAACAAGTTATATGTTCACATACAGTCAAAGTATCAGGCTTTAAAATTACAAGCTTCATTTGGAGATTCTCAGTCCGGTATCCTGGCAGATCACCGTTTAAAACGCTGTTGAGATCTCATCTGAAGCTCCAGAGGAGACACATTTGAGAAAGAGAAACTGGAGACTTTTCTTTTAATCTCACTTCTGTCTCAGAGACATTAGATCAGCTATTAAAGACATCACGATGTGTTTTTTCTTTCCTGGATGTGTATCATGCTACCGCAATATATTTCTGTCCAGACTCCTCGTCTCCTGATTTAGGTTTTATATCTCATTTTAACGTCTGAAACGCTAATACCCCAAACACAGGAGAAGACACCCAATCCTTCGCCCTCTGACCCTCTAGAGACAGACAGCTCACTTCAGCTCAATTAAAGCTTTTACTAACAGAATCACGTTTCAATCTTGTGCTTAAAGAATCTCTTCACTCGTGCTGCTTCAGTCTGGCGGTCTGTGAGACAGAACTGTAAGTTATTTAGTGATTAATGTCCAGACACTGATCGCGAGAGAGACGAACACAACTTCCAGTCCACATTTACAATTACAATTTAATGCGCATATTTTTTACGAATATTTTTTATGAATATTTTTACATCACAGACTCACTAACCAGATCTACAGTACCAGAACACACTCACCACTGAAACAATTTTAGGCTGTAAGAACGTTTCCCTAACATTTCCGTTCAGCAACCAATTTCGAATGTTTCCAGATGTTGCATTAACGTTACAGTTTCATTGTAAGAATATTATAAAAACATTCGTTTAATGGTCCTGCAAGAACATTTTTGATCATTTTGTGAGAACATTTAGAGAATGTTAGCCCACATTCAGAGAACGTTTCCTGTTAGCTGGGTAGGTCTGTTTATGCATTGACAACATGCCTGGATCTCCAGCTGCTGGTTTGACAGAGACTCAATATTTCATCATTTCAGCCTTTTGTCTGTCCATCATCTCAGGGTTGTGAAACATTTTTGAAATGCATTATTCATATTTAGAGTCATCTAACAAACCACAGGAGCGTATAACAGCACCACAAACACTGATGGGATGAGTTTTACATTTACATTTAGGCATTTGGCAGACGCTTTTATCCAAAGCGACTTACATTGCATTATACTACACATTGATCACTAGACATTAAGTATGTGCAATCCCTGGAATCGAACCCATGACCTTGGCGTTGTTAACGCCATGCTCTAACCACTGAGCTACAGGAAAGCTGTAGCTCAGTGGTTTTTTTTTTTTTTTTTGTGTGACACAATCTCTGCTTCAGAACATAGAAATAAATGCAGCATTATTGAAGTGCAGAAACACAATAATCTGATGTTTACCTGAGACAGGTGCTCCTCTGACCTCCAGCTCTGTTGCAGCTATACTCCACTGTTATCATATGATTCTCTGAACACTCCTCACTGTTAGAAAGAGAGAGAGATTCAGGGTAACAGCACTGAATTACACAAACAATTGTCCGTTTATCCTATTTCTACAAATTCATTCAAAGTTAGCAAAAACATTAAAAAGCGTTAACACAAACAACGCTATGTCCATTCAATTACTTAATGGGAATGTTGGGAAACGTTCTTACAACTACACTTGTTAGCTGGGTAATTTTACTCTGTTCCCAAGTATTCTGTTCCCAAGTATACTCTGTTCAAAAGTATTAATGTATTTCATAATCGAATATTATTATAAAACACCTGGTCCTTCAGCTTTAAAATGAACCACTGAACTAAAACCACTGCGGTGAAAAACTCCAGTCACAACTAATGGTTTTATCCAGAGACCCGTAATAACCCGCGAGATTTTCCCACGATACAAGCGCTGCTTTCAGGAGAGGATTACGGACAGATTACGGAGTCCCTCAGAAAAGCTCTTAACAGATCAGACCGGATCTGATCCGACGCGCACAGAATCTCCAACACTCACCCCAAAGTGACAAACCGCATCACGGCGCATGTCCACAGAAACGCGCGCAGGACGCCAAACGGTGCGCTCATGTGTCCAGACATTTCACTGGCTGTGTGAAGTGACGGAGATTCCACGAGTAACACGAGAGTGTAGAACAAAATGAATCCAAAATGAAAATTCAGACTGTCATCTTTAAACTTCCGTCCAGTGAACTCACGGCTGCGTGCGCGTCTGCGTTCCCCGCCGAACTCTGCGCAGTTGCGCACTGAACAGCGCGCTCACTCACCGCGCTGATCCCTCATTCCACACCTCGAGAAAGACCAGAAAAACATCACAGAAGCACGTCCTCCTCTTCCTCCTGCTCTTTGTCCTGCAGCCCAGCTCACAGGGAGGGTTCTCAGATGTCCCCATGCAGCGTTCTCCAAACGTTCTCTCAAAGTTGTCAAAAAGTTCTTGCAATAACTTTGTAGAATTTTTTTACGTTATTTATTATATATCAAGGATGTTATTCTTGTTAGTTTTATGGATTTATGAACGTTACAAAATTAAAAATGTGAATAACGTTTATATAACAAGGAAATAATGTTAATACAACGTCTAAAACTGATCGTTTGGAACGTTCCTGGAATTTTTTTTTTTTTGGAATTTTTACGTTGTTGTTACTTAATGGCAACGTAAGGTAAACGTTCTTACAACCCAAAATTGTTAGCTGGGAAGTCAGATTTATTATCATCTGCGTCCCCGCATCCTGAATCCGTGTTTATATGTTTGATATAAAAAAGAAAAGAAAACTGAAGTCATAATTTTCAAGATTATCATTTAAATTGATTTGTTGACTAGATTGTTATACCAGTCAAACTGAATTGTATCAGAACGGAACCTGTTCTGTTTCATAAAAAGGTTTTTTGTAGTGAAACACGGTTCTACAGATTATTTAAAGGTAAATAAATGGTTCTTTGGGGAACAACAAAAAGGTTCTTCTGTAGCATCGCTGTGAGGAACCTTTTATGAACTTCATGTTTCCGAGGATTTAACAGTGGATTAACAAACTTTTCATTTCAGAGTTTTATAATATCAAGAGAAAGAGAAAAAATATGTTTAGAGAAAAATTGATTGTTTGCAGACAACTTTGATTAAATTCATCAGAGAGTCAGAATGAAGAGTCGTCATGTGACACAGATATCAGACCCTCTGCACAACAATGAGCTAAACGGCTGCCTGGTGGCTTTTCTGGCATCTGTACAGTTCACACATATGCTTTTGTTCATGACAAAACAAATATTCAACCCCTGAGTGCCAAACTAACCCAAACCCTAAAGCCAAACACCAAACTGGACCAAACACACATTCAGTTACAAACCTCACAAAACACCCCCATATAGCAAACCAACACGCCGGTATAAAATGATGCATAACATTCATAAAGCCACATTATTAAACAGCCACAGAGAGTCATGACTGTACAAATGGAAGTCATTGTTTCATTACTGCCAACCACTAAAACCAATTCCACCAGTTCCCACGATCTGTGCCTGCCAGCCCAGTACAGCTGAACCTTCTGTTCTGTTCTACAGTCAAATCTGCTGTGTGAAAACTTGAGCCCTAAAGAGGGTCTGCTAAAAACAAATAAAACAGTTACAGTAGAGAAAAGTACTGACCGGATGTATACGATCCTGACAGACTCCCGTGACAGACTCCCGTGACAGACTCTCGTGACAGACTCTCGTGACAGACTCCCGTGACAGACTCCCGTGACAGACTCCCGTGACAGACTCCCGTGACAGACTCCCGTGACAGACTCCCGTGACAGACTCCCGTGACAGACTCCAGTGACAGACTCCAGTGACAGACTCCCGTGACAGACTCCCGTGACAGACTCCCGTGACAGACTCCCGTGACAGACTCCCGTGACAGACTCTCGTGACAGACTCTCGTGACAGACTCCCGTGACAGACTCCCGTGACAGACTCCCGTGACAGACTCTCGTGACAGACTCTCGTGACAGACTCTCGTGACAGACTCTCGTGACAGACTCTCGTGACAGACTCTCGTGACAGACTCCCGTGACAGACTCCCGTGACAGACTCCCGTGACAGACTCTCGTGACAGACTCTCGTGACAGACTCCCGTGACAGACTCTCGTGACAGACTCCCGTGACAGACTCCCGTGACAGACTCTCGTGACAGACTCTCGTGACAGACTCCCGTGACAGACTCCCGTGACAGACTCCTGTGACAGACTGTAACTTCACACAGATGAGGTTAGTTTGTCCGTTTCATGAGTCTCTGGTGTTCAGTACAGTGTCTTGCACCACAGACTTTTATTGTAGGATCATCACTGCATACGCAGATTTCACAAGCTGAAATCATTCTCTATATTACTCATGTCACAGATGTTGTACATTCATTTGTATTGAATCTGGAACCTTCATTTAATCCAGTTCCTGATTTGGGACCTAAGACGCAGACCTGTGAGAGTTAAACACAAAAATTCACGCCGCACCTATAAAATGTTTATAGGGCCACAAATGTACTTCTAAAGCTTTAACAGAGAACTTATTAGATGTTTGTGTGTTAAAGTCACAGAGGGAGAGCAGGAAAACCAAACCATCGGCTTATAAGCACAGCTTGTGTTCTTTTACAGCTGGAGGTTTTCTCATTCTATAGGGAATTATTCATTAGTTTTAAAACGTATAAATAACATGTAAGCGTTCCATACGCTTATAAAGATCTAACAAGTGTCTGACTCAACTGTACAACAACACATTTACAAAACATCACAGCCGTTTGTCTGGAACAGACGAACGCGTCTTTCTTCTCGAAATGCAAAGCGCATATAAATGTTTCTCACAATGTATGAGTCAAATAAAACAATATTATGATCACAGCATAACACTGTTTCTTGCATTCGTGTCACACATAAATCACACGTTCACTCGTCTAGTGAGAATGTAGGAATGTAAATGGGTATAAAACGAAGAGAGAACAGACCACAGTCTTTAACACAATGAGTGTATGAGCTCAGGAGAAAAGAGGAAGCAGAAATGAGTGAGAATCAGGAAAATGTGAACAAAACTTTACTCTCTCTCACGACTCACAGTTCTGGTGTTTTCTGAAGGTCTAGTGAGAAAGAAACACACAAGAAGATCCCAATATAGTTAGCTGGAAATGTTCCACACATGAAAAGAGAGAGAGAGCTTTAAAGCATTAAACCCTTTATAATAGTGTGTGTGTGAACAGGTTTAGGGTTTTTTGAGAAGGCATCTCAGATCTTCTGCAGTGGCTGATCTCAGATCTTGTGCAGTGGCTGATCTCAGACCTTCTGCAGTGGCTGATCTCAGACCTTCTGCAGTGGTTGATCTCAGACCTTCTGCAGTGGCTGATCTCAGACCTTCTGCAGTGGTTGATCTCAGGTCTTCTGCAGTGGCTGATCCCAGATCTTCTGCAGTGGCTGATCTCAGACCTTCTGCAGTGGTTGATCTCAGACCTTCTGCAGTGGCTGATCTCAGACCTTCTGCAGTGGTTGATCTCAGATCTTCTGCAGTGGCTGATCTTAGATCTTCTGCAGTGGTTGAGCCACTGCAGAAGATGGAAAGAAATATTTTGAGAAAAGAAATGATTTTATGCTCATGAGACATCAGTGATGTCAGTGATGTTAGATGTGACTCTAAGTTGAAACACGGATGAGATCTGAGAGCCACACGAGAAGGGTTTATTAAAAGAGGAGATGCTGTTGGTAAACATCTGCTTTTGTGTTCCATGGAAGTATGAGAGTCAGATGGGTTTGGAGAAGCATGAGGGTAAGTAAATGATGACAGTGTTCATGTTTAGATGAAGGGTTCCTAACTGAAGGCTATTATGAGAAATAAACACAGAGAGAAAATAATCTGTTTTGAATCTGTTCTGAAGCCTCATCAACTGTCAATCAAACCTACAGCAAATATTTGCAAAGAAATTCAACGCAAAGAAATTCAACACAACCGTCAACAGCCTCTAAAAGTTCTCTCAAGGTTAAAAAGTATTCTTTAAGTAAAGAATTGTTCTTTAAGTTGTTAATTACATTGAACATTACAGAATTTTAAAAATGTTTGCATAACATTCCTATAACAAAGCAATAAAGTTCAACATTTAAAAACTGGGATTCTGAGTGTTCAAAATAACACTGAACTCAAAAACTGAGTGTTCAAAATAACATTTTTGTTGCTTAATGGAAACGTTAGTGAAATGTAAAATTGTTAGAGGGGTAGGCCCACCCCCAGGTCTCTCTGATATTCTGCTCTGTGACTCCTTTTGTGTAATATGGGATTTTATCCTCTACTAGTACAAAACTAAGGAAACTAAAGAATATTTGGGTAATGAGTGCGGTCTGTCGAACGAATGGTGCGAGTAGGTTTGGTGATTTTGTGAATCGTTTTGTATGATGTGTATTTTTGTATGGCCGCCACTAGAGGGCGGTATCGAGCGATAGCAGATGTACATGACACCCTTACCTTAAAACATTTGGACAGTAACAACAGAAATGATGTTCTGAAGCAAAACTAACACAGGTCAGTGACCTTTCGCTGCTGTTGCAGTTACTCACCACTACAGACGATAAAACCTCCGTCCACATGAAAAATAAAACCACACATTAGACATTCGTGTAGGTCACAAGAAAAAAACTCACAGCCACAGGATTTATTAATGCTGAAACCCAGTGTTATCAATTCAATGACCCATCTGTGCGGTCACAGTCATGTCTGTTGTCAGTCTGTCAGAGGTAATTACAGCTGATGTTGGTCATTACAGTGATGTGAGCAGAGGTGCATTACAATCACTGCCATTACCTACAGCATCTGAAAGAGCTGATCTGTGTAATGAGTGAATCAGTACGTCCAGCTCAGCTGTCATACGTCATAACTGCGTAACATCAGGTTCAGCATATAATCTTATATCTTACATGTTTTATTAGTAGATAATAATTCACATACCGGAATGAAAACTAAAATGAAACGTGTTAAAGCATCACTCCAGGTCCCTGTAATGTTGTTTTGTGTTCACTTAATATAATATAATTTCCAATATATTTTAGTTTTAACATTCAAATGTTATGACAGCAATACAAATTACAGCGCGATGTAATCTAGAAAAGTCATTAAATCTAGACGTGTGATTTAATCTAGAAAAGTCATTAAATGTGATGGAAAACCTCCCTCTCTTTGAGAACTTTAAGAGAGCGAGAGAGAGAGAGAGAGAGAGAGAGAGAGACAGTGAGAGAGATTGACGTCATGGACGACGTCATTCAAATGTCTTATCAGCTCTCTGAATTTAAAAAACAAAAACAAGACAAATGCAAAAATTGCAGACGTTCTTAAATTATTATTTTGTAAATAAAAGATTATCTGAACAAGCAACAGACATAAAGAACTCTGACCGGTGGACCTGTGGGTCCATTTACTGAGATGAAAACCAGATTGACGTGTTTGTGCAACTCACGACACAGTGTCTGATGTAAATATGATGAGCAGAAACACACAGCTTCATCATTCAGGAGATCACGATACAAAACACAAAGTCAATGTGAAGCACTGTGTTCTTAAAGCAACACACAAATAGAAAAAAATGCAGCGTTTGGCACAGTGTCTGAGCATCACAAGTGTACCATAAAAGTAGAGTTTTCTAAATCATGTACTATTTTAGGTCTTGTGAAGCTGTCGGATAGAATGCAGTGATAGACACAATGGTGTGAACTGCTGAGGTCTTTAGTGACAGGAAATCATGCTTTAAAATTTTAGCCTGACGGAGAGCAAACATAGCAAACATTCTGGAGTACTTTTCAGGAGTTTCGTGTAGTGAACTGTCGACTACATGCATAAAGACCGGACCAAACTGCAGAGACAGTTCTGACCAACACAGACAGAAATAAATGGCCTACGGCAATCAAAATCAAGTTCTGAGGAGGTTCATGAGCGAGCTGTGGAGAGCGACTAGTTCATAAATAATATTTATAACAAACGTCTGTACAATTCAACATAAATATGTTTTTGATAAGCTGTGCAGCTATGGTGTTTATCAGCGAGTTAAAATGATTTTGTCCTATTCATTACAACCGCAAATAAGGGCTCTTTTCTGACCTCTAGAGGTCGATGCTAGAAATACACGGTGAAAATGTTTTAACACTTGTCATGTTCTTTGGTTTTATCGAGAATGTTCAGGGTGCGAAGAGGTAAGCAAATACATCGTTTAACAGGGATGGACCATTCGGACTAAACGGAGGAACATTTTATTTCGACCACTTTACTTTACTATCAGAATGTGAAGAGACCAACACAACAAAAATGTTTCCGGAAAAAATCCCCTACCCTGCCTTTAAATGACACCGCCAGTGGCTTCCAGCAACACTTCACTGAGCAGTTGGGGCCTTTGAAAATAACCCACGACATCTCAAAATTCATCTCGTTACATTTTTCTGAGTGATGCGCAATGATTCACCGGTGCAGATGAAATCACTTCTCTCAGTTCAATAGCGCAAGAGGAACAGCGGCAGTCTGACAGAACTACAGTAACGACACATGACGGTCTGACTCAAGCTGATCTCAGGTCAGCTCAGAACAATCGTATATAAAAACACGCCCACAGAGTTACCAGTCATAAAGTTTCCGCTGGGCTTCAGGCATCAGAGGGTGTCAATCAAAGGAGCTGTGATTGTGAATGTTAACTATACATTTCTCAATTTCCACATAGTTTGTGTATTTTTGTGTAAGATCAATGAGCAAGCTAAAAAACATTATATATTGATGTAGCAGGCCAAAGCTGACAGGCTTGAGTTAACAAACATATCGCAACAGGCGACATGAGGTAAACACACACATAAAATACATAAACATCAGTTACACAACTAATACACCACCTTTGCTCTGCATTTTGTTGTACTAGTGCTAAAATAAAACTTGCTTTAAACGTGAAACACATTTTCCTCAAACAGCGTTCTAAATAAATAAGAAGTTATGATAGAGTAACAGAGAACAGGATTGGCTGGCAGGCGTGTCAATCAAGGACTGCTGGCCTGTAAGGTTTTGAGTTGCAATGCATGCCAGTGTGTCGTCTCCACCTGCGGCCTGCTGCACATTTCCTTCCAGTGCTGATTTCCTGTCTCGGGACCCTCGTGGCCAATCAGAACACGACCCAGAGTGCAACTCTTTGTGTACAGTCTTCCCTGTCCATGACAGAGTTTCTTTATTAGAAATCACTGCAGATCGTTGCACTCATCCAAACGAATAATTAAGCTTATTACAATGAAACAGAGCCGTCTCATGGTTACCTGCAGAACGATAAACTCCAGCTGCAAAGGCAACTGGCTGATGTCACCAGCCGGTAAGTCAAACAGAAAGGGAGCGTTCCAAACCGCGTTCACACCACTGGCACCCTTTGTCTCCTTAGTGCTGATTACTTTTCCACTCTGACGTAGGTTGATGACGACACAGTGATCTGGAAAGACAAATGGCGATTATGAAATCAACACAAATGTTTGTCTTTCTGCTTACGAATCACTCTATTATACAAGAAATGCACAAAATACACACTGTACGTGACAACCCAGCTAACAGGGAACATCTCTGTCAAAAGTTCTCTCAAAGTTATCAAAAGCATCCGTGCAGTAACGTTAGTAGAATGTTTTTTTACATTACATGTCGTATCCAAAACATTATTCTTAGGTTGTTAGTGACATGCTTTAAAAACATTACAGAATTAGAAAATATTTTAATAAGGTTCTTATAACAAAGTCATAACATTAATACCACATCTAAAAACATGGACATTTTATGTTTATATAGAACTGTCAAAATAACAACTTTTGTTACTTAATGTAAACATTATGGAAATGTTCTTACAACCAAAAATTTTTTTTGGGGGGGGGACACAGTAAATCAGTCAGAGAGACAGTCAGACAGACAGTCAGACAGTCAGAGAGACAGTCAGACAGACAGTCAGACAGTCAGAGAGACAGTCAGAGAGACAGACAGACAGAGAGACAGACAGAGAGACAGACAGAGAGACAGTCAGAGAGACAGACAGTCAGAGTTCACCTGGAGTTCCTGGAATCCTGGTAAGCTTGGGCAGGTTCTCAGCTTTTCGGACCATCACCTTTATGCGATGTGCTAGTGTTTGATACTGCAGGAGAATCAGAATTTGACCCAGAAACTGCACATGACAAACAGAACCCTTGATGTCCCGCAATGCATCCTGGGAACTCTGACTCTAAAAAATGTGGAGAAATTGGAGAATTTTGTTTGCAGCAAAGACAATTAATACATTTGAGTAAAAAAAGTTTTTTATCATAAATCTTTTATAAAATATATAAAATATAAGCGATTATAATATACACTTTCATAGCTATATTTTGCTATATAACAATGATTATATTGTTACATATGCAGTTACTATGAGACATTCTGTGATGGTGGCTGATACTGTGCTAATATGTTTGTTGTTATGAAGCAGTCTGACCATGACAACAGCCTGAACACAACACACACACACACTGTCACACACACTCACACACTGAGCTGTGTATTTTTTCCGCTTGCACTTTCACACAGTTATCAGCTGTAGGTTTATCACTGTGTCTGTTTAAACACCCAATCATTCGTCTCTCTGACCTTCATCTGGTCTCTGTTATCAGCAGAACCCAACACTGAAAACAACAACACACAATAACTGCTTCAGATCATTGTCACACATGATGCTTTATGACAGGAAGTTTCACATGAGTGAACATCTGTGACGATATTAGGAAATATATTCATCTGGTGTTACGGTGTATAATTCACCAGTTGACTTAAAGCTGCAATCGGTCACTTTTTCGGTTAAAATAAACAGAAATCAGTGATAGAGTGAGTACATGACCGATCAGTGTTCAAAACGGTCTCCTTATCTTCACAACGGTAAGTATATAAATGAGTAATAATAAATCATTTCAGCTGTCAGGTCTGATTTCCCAGGAAAGGTCAGTTTGGCTTTATTGACTTCAACGCATGTCATTAAAAGTCAGTGAAGTGATCTGCAATTTGATGTTTCAAACAGAGATGTTGGTGAGGGGTGAAAGTCACAGATTGCAGCTTTAATGACTGGATCTTTGACAAGCATGTCATGTCGTCTTGTAACTGACACTATATGTCAGACATTGGTGTAATGTTAATGTGTCTCGCATAGCATCACTGCTTCACTTCCCCATACAGGTTTAAAATGACATGAAGGTGAGTAAATGATGACAGATGTATTATGTAAATGAAGGTATTTGTATGTCTCAGTGGTTTTGTGTTCATACAATGGAAGTCAATGGATGCCACTGTTGTTTGGTTACTGACATACTTCAGAATATCTTCGTTTGTGTTCCTCTGAAGCTAAAAGTCATACAGGTTTGGAATGACATACGAGTGAGTAAATGATGCAAGAATTTTAATTTCTGGGTGAACTATTCACTAATTCTCGAGTTATGAAACAACCGCCTCTAAGCAGTGAGATTTGTCCGTTTATTTCCGTCCCTCTGTAATTTGTGTTCTGTGATGCGTGTGTTGTGCTCTGTTACTGATGTCCACTAGTGTGAGTCACTGCAGAGACAGACGTCTGGCTCTGAGCCATGTTAACGCACCACTTGTTCGCAGGCTTGTCACGCGGTTCTACAGTCATATTACTGCATTCATATACGCAGTCCGCTGTGGGGCTGTGCCGATGCAGAGAAATGATTTCACATACACTTGTGGAAGGCACGACATTAACGTCATATGCTACACTGTAAAGATTTGGACATACTGACCACTGTTTTACCTCACTGTGGTTTTACCTCACTGTGGTTTTACCTCACTGTGGTTTTACCTCACTGTGGTTTTACCTCACTGTGGTTTACCTCACTGTGGTTTACCTCACTCTGGTTTTACCTCACTGTGGTTTACCTCACTGTGGTTTTACCTCACTGTGGTTTTACCTCACTGTGGTTTACCTCACTCTGGTTTTACCTCACTCTGGTTTTACCTCACTCTGGTTTTACCTCACTCTGGTTTTACCTCACTCTGGTTTTACCTCACTCTGTATCTGTATCTATATCTTGCTCTATATAATCTTCTTCATTGTTTAGTCCCACGGGGAGGAGAATCAGAGCTGCAGCTGAACCTCCTCAGGTTTCTCCTTCATAGACAGACAAGTCATTTACCTCTCACCATTTAAAGCTAATCAGGGTGCAAACTCTGAAAGATGCTTTAAAATTATATGTATAAATTGTAAAATAGAGCTAGACAAAAGCTCAAATCAAAGCTCAAAAAAGCAAGAACGTCTTCAGACATTTCTGCACTCTCACATTACTCATCAACGTTCTGGACTAGCAAATTCTGACTGGCTGACACAAAACTCATCAAGACAAGAGAACATTAGCATACAGCACAACTGCGTTGATGTGCTTTTGAGCCGTGCTGAATCTCACACTAAATACTAGCAAGAGTTCTACTGGGATATTTTGTGCCTCGGTTTGGTTCTTTAAACCGAATGAAAGGTATAATTCATGTGTGATGCTCAATTCATTATTGTGTGTTATTCTGAGGGAAAATATGTCTTCATAAAATATGTCAACATATTTTTTTTCAAAATATGTTTGTCTTTATCTTTTAACAAAAAGATTCCCGCCTCTAAAATGACTTTTCAGCTGATCACATCCTCATTTTAGCCTCTTTTATAATCAAATCTCTATGGATAAAATCTTCCTACATTTTTAATGTTAAATATGCCGTTTCATGACACATCACAGAAGTGAAAGGAACATGTGAAGCTGGATTTTAAACAGATCTTCCAGTTGTAAAGTGACTTTTTGTGAAGACACAAACTCACAATGACATGGAAGAGATGAAGACATGGCGTAAATCTCTCCTGTCATACCTTCCTCAGCTTTCTCCTCACAGGGTTCAGCTGACGATTTAGGGTGAGCGTGGATTCAGGTTGCCAGTCGATTTCTGCACAGGCCAGCTCCAGTTCACCTACAGCAGTCTCCCGGAGGCCAGAGAAATCCCTGCTGGACACTGCCAGTCTCAGTGTGCAGGCACAAAGCTCCTCACACGACCTCACCTGCAGGTGGAACACCTGGGCCGAAGCATCTGGGCTGAGGCTACGTCTGCGTGCCAAGCTGCTCTGCTGTGGTGCGGGGCAGAGCGGGGGTAAACAAACCCTGACTGTGGGTCCACTCAATTTCCTAGAGCCACGGTAGAGACCCAAAATGGTGACAGTCAGTCTGCTCTCTGCGGGTGAGAAAAACAAGGTGAAGTGAAGAGATGGTGGGGGTTTGCGGGAAGCGGAGCTGTGCCTGGAACCCGAGCCATAATGTGTTTGAGAGAGCGCCCCCTGGAAACTGGCAGGAGAATGACAGGTCAGCCTGCTGCTCTCCGTATACACAAAGTTCTCTCCAGGCCTTGTGCTTCTGCGATCGAACGCTCGGCGGGTCTTTGCCACCAGGCTGAATTTAGGAATGGTAGGAAGTGAGGAACGGCCTCGGACGGCAGGTTTAGGGGATGTGGAGGGAACTGTGGGAGAGCTGAGCCTCCGTAAGGAGAAACGAGATTTCGGAGGGCCCTTTAGTTCAGTAAGAGCATGAGGCAGAGAGGAAAAAGACAGACCGTCTTCTGAAGGTGTTGAACTGCTGTTGGGTGAAGGATAGTCCATGGTCTCTCCGTCCAGTTCTTCATACTGCTGTTTGATTGGCAGAGTGCTGATGGAGGGGGAGGGGCTTAGAGTCACAGTCACATGATCTGTGGGTATAGAGGCTAGGGACAGCCCCGCCTCCTTGTCTGAACGCAGTGCCTTTTGGTGCCACCAGCAAATGATGCAGCCAATCACCAGGCAGAAGCAAAGGACAGCCAAGCCAACGGCCAATAAGATTTGGAGATGCACTAAACACAAAATCATTAAAAAGATCCAATCATAGCTTTCAAATAGACATGTAATGAATTTACTCAATTGTTCATTATACATTAACATTATTTATATATTTATATAATATTTAAAAAATGAATCATTCTTTATTGTCAACTTCCAACCGAAATAAATCATAACATAGCTACATCATAACATAATATAATATAAACACCTTATATCAATATTTTATAAGCACTATAGGAGCTAAGCACACAGACTCGGCAGATCAGGCTAACTGGCGTTTGTTTGCTGCGCTTGCTTTCTGTACAAATGCAGCTAATCATCAGTGATTACATTAAGACCCAGAGGAAATGACTTAACACACAAACACACACACACACACGCGCATCAGACAGCAGAAACACATCAGAGCTGATGTTCAACCTCTGCGTCTCTTGATCTATAAAAATTAAACATGAAATCTCGTGCTAGTTGTTAATAAATTTCTTGATTCTATTAAAAACTGTAAAATGAGGTTTTTAGAACTAATTTGAAAAAATGACAATTGATTTCTGATTAAAGTTAGGAAATTTGACACGTTAGCATAGAAAAATGATTATTTATGACACATCTTTACACCTAAACTGTCTATAAAAACGAAAGTCACAAAATAAAACAGGAGATAACGAGTATGATGATATTTTCTCTTACCTTCTAATTCTACATTCATCTTTTCCAAAAGAATGAAGGACACTTCCGAGATGTGTACCTAAATCTGAGCAACTGCAGATGTCTGATCTGCAGGCATGCTGTCTATTGAGTGCCCTGACATTAAACCGAGTTCAGTTCAGCGGTTCAGGAGTCTGCTGGAGCAGCACGTGAACGCGCGTCAGTCACGCGCACAGCGGAGGAGAGCTCTGCGTAAATCGATGCGCGTTACCGCCGATGCGTGACGGTACTAGCCGACGCGAGTTGTTTTAATCGTGCGTTTCCAAAATAACGGGGGATTATAAATAGAAGCGTGACATCTTTGTTCTTTCCACTTTATTTAACGCGTAACATCCAATAGTTCTCTCTGAAAATCCACACTGTCATAGACGATATTTTAAGACGGAGGCAGTTATATAATAAAAGAAGATTTTAACCGGATAGATTAACATGGTAAACTGCGTTCTCACGATATGGGTATAACTCATAAAGTCAGGTTGGGGCAAGTTGTCACATGCATTTTATATACTGCACTTTTTATACAATTCATTAATTATAATATCAGTTTGCCAAACTTTTGCTCCTTCATAAATTGCAGCCAGAGACATATAAATTAAAAAGTGATTTCCCTAATGTACAGCATGAGCATATTCATTTCTGTGTGAATGACAGAGTTGAGCAGGAGTCAGGCAGGGTGAAAGATCATGTGACACGGTGAGCACATACCTTCCAGGTGTTTGGTCACGAGCACCTGGACCAGCAGGCAGGTGAAGATGAGCAGCAGAATCCCCTCGATCACACCCTTACAGAAGAAGAGGAGCACAGACACACACACGGGCTGAAGGTCACGAGTGTCCTCCATCCTGATTCTCAGGTCCCTCCTGCACAGCTTCTGTTCACACACACACACACCAGCAAAAATGTTATTCTGCCACTTAAAACGGCTGTTTAAAGGTGGCTGCTGAGAAATACTTCAGATATAAAGTCTTTGTATTCAAGCTGACACAGTCTCTCTCCCTCTCTCTCTTTCTCTCTCAGTACTGGCATGAGAACCAATTAATTCTGCAGCAGAAGAGGTTTTCGTGGCAGTGGTCCATTCCAGTGGTTCCATTGCAGTAAAAGTTCTGCTGTAGGCCTGCATGCGTCTCTCACAGAATGTGTGTGTGTGTGTCCGGCTGGAGATTCCTCCTCTTCATGTGCACACACACACTACCATTGTGTTCCTGTAGAAAGTTAAAACAGGGAACCTTATTTCCTTAGATTAGGTTTTTAATTAGGTTTCTATTCTACAAACCTGTTGAAATTGTACATGAAGCACACACACACACACACACACACACACACACACACAGACAGACATACACACACACACACACACACAGACAAACACACACACACACACACACACACACACACACACACACAGACACACACACACACACACACACACACACACCCACAGACACACACACACACAATGTTTTGTAATTGTCTTTCATGTGATGTTGGTGGAAATCAATATTTTCACAGATCACCACAAAATGGCAAATGGAAATGACACAAACACTGTCAAACGAATACAACATTCAGATCACTTTCAAAATAACAATAAACATTATTACACGGAACCAATTTTGTTGATGTAGCTTTATCACATTTATTTATTACAGCATTTATTACTGTAGCATCTTCACAATTAGTCTCTCTCTTAATTTAAATGAACCCGTTGCACTTTAAGTGAACCAGCAGACAAAAGAAACTGAACCAAAACCAGCGTCAACACTGTAACGCGCGTTCATCGACATCTAGTGGACACGGTCGTGTTCACACATTTAACACACTACCGTGTTCTAGGAAGCAAGAGTGAACGTGATCATGTAGTTCATTATTACTCCAGCACAGCCGCATTTGTGAGTGTCTGGCTCTGATGAGACAGTTTGAGACAGTTTGAGACACTCACGAGCTCTGGATCATCTAAACCTCACGCGAAGATGCGTTTGACGTGTTTATTTGAGCTTCTCATGTGGATCTCATGCGTCTGCTCGTCGAGACCTTCAGATGCTCGAGTTAAAGTCACGGATCAAGGTGAGCAGATGTTTGAGAATGCACGAGACATGTTATATTTGTGATGGGGGAAACTGACCAATTAAATGTTGAGGTTAAGAAATTATAATATTGTGTATATGTTATATATCATACTTGCTGTTCTTAAGTAGTTAGTGGAACGTTTTAAAAACGTTACATGCGTTAAAACGTTAAACATTACAAATGTTTGAAGGACACATTTTTATAAGCAAGCAATAACGTTACCAGAACCTTCAAACGAACACGTTTAACGTTTCTGTTACTTAATGGAAACGTTGGGGAAACGTTCTTAAAACTTAAAATTGTTTGTTGGGAACATATAGTCTTCACAGGTTGTATTAGTTGTCTTCTACAAATGTAGTTCATGGCTAGCGTGTGAAATGAAGACAGCTCGTCGTGACAGCTGTGTAAGACATTATATGCCCGCGATTATCACTTACATTTCAGAAAATACCACCTCTACCATTTTATGTAACTGCATTAATAAAGTTATGACTAGGCATGGAAAAAACAGATAACGCGTAAAGCTAGTCTAAGAGGGTTGTGCAGCTGTCGACAAAAGATTTAGGAGATAGGAGACACTGTATGTACTGTAAATAAAAAAAAGTGTTACCAGACAGACTGCCAAAACACGACTTACGACTTACAGTTCAGTTCATAAAGTTATACATTATATCAGTGCATGTGCTTCGTGGGAATCGAACCCACGACCTTTGCGTTGCTAGCGCAATGCTCTACCAACTGAAAAATTCATTTATGGTGTGAATTTTGAGTAACAGACTGTGGTGTGACATTGTAATGTATGAAATTAATTTGCGGATGGCTATATCGAACGCTTTAAAATGATTATATTGTTGTTGTCTGTGTGTCCTTCTCAGGTATTAAACGCTATTCTATAAAACACAGCTACAGTAATTTATTAAAACTGGTTAGAGACTCGTCAGGGAACGCAGTGGTCTGGGTAGGAGATCATGAGACTCTGTATTCCATCAACAAAGACAAGCAGGTACTGCACCATGTACCACAGTAGATTTACATTCTTATGAATGTCTCCCACGCTCTGATTGGCTCCCTGTAATTTATTTACATTGATGAGTTTTAACCTTAAGTGTTTATGCAAAAACACACCGATGTCTATGGTGTGAACTGAACTTTTCATTTAAAACATAATCATGTAAATGTAATGAAAATTAATTCGTGCGAAATTTGTGTCCTTCCAACACATTAACTTTTAGTCGTACGCAATGACATTGTTGTCATTTTGTTATTAAAGATGTTTATTGTCAAATGTGTCGTGTTTGTGTCTTTGTGTAGGAAAAAGTGCCTCTGTTTACTAATGAATGTAAAGAGAACTCAGTAAGTATTACAAATCTTTTAAGCCAAGAAAAACTGAGCTTTGTGAAATTGTGATGCAATTAAAACCAAAATATTTTTTACCTTTGTTTTCTCAAAACTGTTTTAAACTCAATGAAGAACGATATTAAATATTTTTTATTTATATGGACCAATGTAGCAAAAATGGACGGAAAGGGCAATATATGTCTACATGTACTGTTACTAAATCACTACAAGTATATTTTGAGTACTAGTGAGTGTGTGCTGAAACTAGATGGGTTTGTTGTTTCCATGTTGTTAACCCGTTAAAGCTCATGTGATCCATTGATTTCAGAACTGCGGCTACACAATCTCTCTGCTCAGAGAAGGTGTCGAAGGAAATCTGCTGTTTCTGTGTGGAAGTCTTCAAGGGACAACAGTATGCTATAACATGGTAAGTCTTGTTTTTACAGTTAGCATTTGAAGCTAATGTTCATCATAATGATACAGCATCATGTGCTTTTATTCCAGGACTCAAAATTTTCCTTGGTTAACAAATTCCAATTTAATTATGGCCTTAATATTACTGAGCCATCATTAATCACTGGTGAGTATCACACCTTCTGACAAATCATAAGTTAGGTGACTGACAAACAGCACGCCAAGAACAAGACTTGTGATTGAAGGAGCGTTTATCTCTGTCGCACTAACAGTTACACGAAGGGTTTATTCATCTCTGTGGGAGTCAAGTGTGAACTTGTGTTTGCCTCTAATAATTTTACAGTTCTTCAGATTGTAACTTCCCTAATATTTTCACGAAGTAAAACATCTTATACCAAATGTTAAACGTCTCATCCCAAAATAGAAGGCATGAGAAGTTTTTACTTTGCATAAAGGTCCAGCTGTGACATACACAAAACACATGTAAACTCAGAACTGTGACTTTTCATTGTTCAGTGACCAGAGGACAAACACTTTACAGGAAATCATTTGCGTGTCATTATTTGCTTTACCAGCATATTTGATGACGGCCTTTGTGTGTGTATCACAATTTTACAGTGGCTTTGTACACAGCATGCAGTAAGACTTTATGACATCTGAAGTATCAGGTGTATTATAATACTGCAGTTTATGACACACTTGTGACTGTATGTGACTGTCAGGTGATATGCTGTTCTTCAAGTCTAAAGCGGGACTGACTAAGATCAACAGAACAAACCCAAATGACAAGATATGGCCTTATGCTACTGTAACAGGTGAGTGGACAGATAACACTGCACTGTACAACAACCCTACACTGCACGACACATGATAATATATATCATCATATATATATCAAAGCATTATTCTTAAGTAGTTAATGAAATGTTTAAAAAAATGTAACAATTACAAAATAATTGAATAACGCTCTTAATACCAAGCAATAACGTTAACACAACGTCTTAAAAACTGTACATTTTGTTACCAGAATCTTGAAAATAACATTTTTTAACTGTTACTTAATGGAAACATTAAGGAATTTTGTTGCAACCTAAAAAATGTTAGCTGGGACACAATGCTGCACTGTACAGACACAATGCTGCACTGTACAGACACAATACTGCACTCGTACATGCAAGACTCCGAATCATTCTGTCCAGCACTTCCCACATGTTGCACTTGTGTTTTCTGTACATTAGAGAAGTACGTGAAGCTGATTGCTGGTGAAGGTCAACACAAGGACAAAGTTTATTCCTTCTTCATAGAGGAACACAGTAAAGACGACAGTAAAGAACGCTGGATTCCACGCGTGTCACAGAGCTGCGCAGTGAGCAGAACTCACACACTACTGAACATGAAGTAGAACAGAGACGTGTGAATAAACCGCTGCTGTTTTAGTTTTTACAGATTCTTTATCATTATGGGCTTCGAAAGAGCGCAGGAAATAACATTTGAGAATGCTGCCGTATCTAATGAACAGATGAGTAGGTGGCTGTAATAAAGGGGGGTATAGTGGGGCTAGTTTAGTTGTCTTGCTCAGCAGACACATCCTGTATAATCTGTGTGTGTTGACACAGGATGCTGAACAAAGAATGAGACACAGCATGTTTCATTATACCTCTCAGTGTACAGAGGTCTAAAGTCAGTTCTGCAAGTGTTGATGTGTTCTCCTGTCACATGTTTTACTCAGCAGAATTTATATCTATATTTGGTCTTCAGAGAAACTGTCTAGAAATGAACCTCAGGTGCTGATCGCACATGCTTTCGACCAAACTGTTACTGAAATGTTTAGTATATTAGTATTTCCTAAACTTTGCTTTTTGTGATATTGAAGAAGTTTTGTAAAAGTAACAGCCAGAAAACCTCAGCAACTGCATAGCAACACCCTAGATACCATGCAGAACACCTTAGCAACTGCATAACAACACCCTACTGTAGGTATCACCCAGAAGGTAGCAACAGAATGTCCAGATGCTCTTATGACCAGATTTTAACATGTGAATATTGGAAGCCACACATACATGTTTTCATTTGAAGAATGAAGCACAAACTGTTCTGTTACAGAACGACAAAGGGGGATCTAAAGACGTTCTGCAGAACAGCTGGACGTCGGGGATCTACGCCCGTCTGTACTGCAGCAGTGTGGATGGAGAAAGTCCCTTCACCCAGCTGATAGACGTGGCCACTGTAGAAACTGATGATGACACCAAGATTTATGCTCTCTTCAGAAACTTCTGGTACATTAAAACATCTCATCCTTTGCAATGATTTATTTGAGAGGGTCAGTGTGTGTAACTCCCAGTGTGTGTAACTCCCAGTGTGTGTAACTCCCAGTGTGTGTAACTCTGTGACATGTGTCAGTGTGTGTAACTCCCAGTGTGTGTAACTCACAGTGTGTGTAACTCCCAGTGTGTGTAACTCCCAGTGTGTGTAACTCCCAGTGTGTGTAACTCTGTGACATGTGTCAGTGTGTGTAACTCACAGTGTGTGTAACTCACAGTGTGTGTAACTCACAGTGCGTGTTACTCACAGTGCGTGTAACTCACAGTGCGTGTAACTCACAGTGCGTGTAACTCACAGTGCGTGTAACTCACAGTGCGTGTAACTCACAGTGCGTGTAACTCACAGTGTGTGTAACTCTGTGACATGTGTCAGTGTGTGCCATGTAAAATGTTAAGAAGATTGTTTGTTTTTATGAACACACCAAATCAAACACTGATCCTGTTTAACTGGGAGCTGTTACGCTCTTAAAGAGTCTTAAAGCTCCGGGAAATATTTGTCATGTGACTGCTGTTTTGCTAACAACTGCAAGCATTAGCGGTGACGCTCACGTCCACAAACACTGACACAAGCAGAGACAAGTCTATTAAAGAGAATGTGCTGTGTGTGTGTGTGTTTGCATGGGGAGAGACTGCGTTTGTGCGCGATAGTGTGTTTGTGTGTGTACATGTGGATGTGTGTTAGAGGGTATGACAGTGTATGTTTGCGAGACTTTGTGTTTGTGTGTGAGTGTGTGTTTGTGTGTGAGACTTCGTGTTTGCGTGTGAGTGTGTGTTTGCGTGTGAAGGCTGAAGTGTTAAACTCTGTGTGTTTTACAGGAACATGAGTGCGGTGTGTGTTTATAACATGACTACAATCACCACCATCTTCAGTTCTTCTGAATTTAACCCAAAACACAACATCAGAGCTGGAGATCCGCGGCCTGGAACGGTGAGACGCTGACTCAACTAAACTGAATGTTCTGTTTGACAGGAATATGAACAAACGATTTCCTAACCCTCCAGAATCTGCCTGTCATGTCTGTGATCAGACAACTGTCCAATTTCATAAACCAACCGAATGAAAACAACATTTCAAACATGTGATTTAAAGACAATCAAGTATTATAATCAATGACAGATATAACGTGAGTGTCTTTTGTAGGACAAATGAACTGATTCCTTCATTGTGTTAGCAGCACAAAGCTTGTGGATTTGCATTTCTTATCAGAAAACACATCACTGCTGTCATTTGTACTCATCAAACATCCCATAATAACTCATGTTAGGCAAGCAAGCTAACATTACTGAGCCAGCCTCCGCTAGCTTGAAGTCCATGCTAGCCTGTCGAGATATGATTCTTATATCCACGGTAACATCAGCGTCTCTGATTGGTGGATGTTACTTGAGGATTGTGGGTAATATGTGTCTTATACATTGTAGTTATATAGATGAACAAGAAGGTGTATATTTGCTTTATCAGCTGTTTTACCTGCTGTGCTCTTCTCTTGCAGTGTGTTAAAGACAGCACGCTTCTCGATGGTTCTGTGTTGAGGGTTATGAGGGAACGTCCAGAGATGAAGGACTGGATCATGCCAGAAAACAGACCGCTGCTGTTTAAACACCATCACTACACCCACATCCAGGTGGACAGAGTACAGAAGAGAACTGTGCTGTTTCTGGCTTTGAGTATGTACATCTGTCCCTATAGATGTCACAAAAATAGTGTTGATTAAAGGCAGATACAAATACAGGTAGACTTCTGTCTATTGTTAGGCATAGCAGATGTTTCCTTTTAAGGGTGATTCCCCAAGGACAAGCTAAAGTTTCACTTAACAATTCTGTTTCTTTAAAGGTAGTTTATTTCAATTTCAGAGAGGCTAGCAATAGCAAACTAGCTTTGAAAGCATAAGATCCCGCCCTCCCTTCAGTGCTCTCTAAAGCCACACCTCCTCTTATAGCCCGTGGAAGTTTGCACATACATAGTTTGATAGGCAAGTAGAACATCCTATTATTACATTCAGACCGAATGCAATGATTGGACGAACATTTTATGGTCCTGCACCTTCCACAGAAGATATACACAGTATGTATATACATTTATTTAGAGCACTTAGTGATTGCTATCAGGATGTGAGGAGACTTTCAACTAGCAAAACAAAAAATGTTTTAAGGAGTAAGGTGCCTTTTCGAACCCGCAACTCTCAGGTTGAAAGTCTTACTCTAACCTTTAGGCCACAGTGGGTAATAGTTGAGATTAAAATGTCAATCTTTTGGGCAAGCTGGAGCAGAACATTCACTGTGTGTGATTGTACCGCGCTTGAGAAATGAAGCGAGAGTGAAACACTCACTCTTAGTCAAGTTTTAAGATGACACAGGATGTGTCTTAATCAGTCACTGTGGTTTTGAGCAGCTATAGATGTCCGTCACTGATGGCGGGAAATAAATGTATATAATCGTGGTCAGACTGCAGTCGCCTCTGTGCGGTTTCAATAAAGTTTTCAATGTAATATTTTTCTCACAGATTCTGGAGGGATCCATAAAGTCTTGGAACAGCCTGCGGATCAGTCC
The DNA here is from genome assembly GCA_036877575.1 of Botia almorhae. Lineage (NCBI taxonomy): Eukaryota > Metazoa > Chordata > Actinopteri > Cypriniformes > Botiidae > Botia > Botia almorhae. Next base: position 88,755 of record JAZGTJ010000316.1, read on the forward strand.
AGTTTCATCATCGCTGAGTTCCGGCCCTTTCCGCACGGGACTCACATCACCAGCATGCTGTTAAACAGTCCAGAGGTTAGAGACACAAACACAAATATTTCATGTAGGGACTCAGTTAAGACCACAAATACAGCAGCATGCACAAGAATAACAACACAATTAAAAAAGCTAATTTCAGAGTTTAGCTTGTCCTGCTGCAGGCATCTCAGATTCAATTTATCTCAAAGCTGCAAATCTTACATTTTGGGTTAAAAACAAATACAAAGACATCTCCTTACCCTGATTCACAATGGTAAAAATTTAATAATAATAATTAATAAAAAATGTACAATTTATAATCGGAGCTGTCAGGTCTGATTTCACAGGAAATGCCAGTTTGGCTTCGTTTGGCTTCAACATAAAAAAGTAACGTAAAGTAAATTTATTTTGTTTATTATTTGTGGGAGGCATCACGCTTCAGGACCGAATGAAATGAATACAGAGGAAATTCATTGTAATCGTAACGAATATAATTAATAGCATCGGGTCAAGCTCTTCCTCTTTCAGATCACCAAACTAAAACGGTCTTCTTTACTTCCTGTTGCTGGGGTCCTGATCAGCAGCTGTTTCAAGGATCCCCAGCTGATTGCCTGTTCAGAAATGGATTTTGTGTGGCTTCAATAATAAGGTGGCGGTTCACATTTCTGTGTTCTGTGTTGGGTTTCTCAGAAGCGTCTGTATGTGAGCTCTGACAGAGAGGTGATTCACGTCGACCTGCAGAGTTGTGATCTGTATGGAGAGACGTGTAATGACTGTGTGTTATCCAGAGACCCTTACTGTGGTTGGAACGATTCACGGTGTGCCCCAGTAACAGAGTAAGACCCTTCCTCTCATTCTTGAATGAAAATACTACAGATGAGTTGAATCATAGCTAAAAGGGAACATTCTCAGAACGCTTTCTAAAAGTTCTCCCAAAGTTAGGCCCTTTTTTGACATTCTATATCATTGGCAAAGTTTAAAACAAACATTAGCTTAAAAACGTTATTCCACTTTTAATAAGCTTAATACAGCCCTATATTGCTGGCCAGGGCAATGCTAACTGTGCTCTACATTGACCTGCATCTAAATATAAGTACCTGACCTAAAAAAAACACCCACTCTTACCACAAAACTCTTACTCTTACAAACAACCCCCTCCCTCTTCCCCCGGGCAAACCAGCACACACTCAGAACTGAAATACATTAACAGATTCACTTCTAACCGAAATAATGTCCCCTAACGCCTCTTTTTTTCACAGATCCTCAATCCAGGACAGAGAGAAATGCAGTAAGTTGAGAGTGTGTGTGTTTGGGGCCGCTGCTTTGCATAAAAGTAGTTGCTAAATGATTTGATGTAAACTCGAATGCAAATTAAATTAAATTACTAAAGCTTTTGCATTTGAAATTCACAGTTTTTGCCTTCAAGATTAATTAAGTTTGGGCCAGTAGTCACACTCTGGTCATGTGAAATGTTTGCCTAGCCCGGGAGCCAAACTATTCCCAAAATGATACATTGCATATTTAAAAATCTTTCATCACTTGTGTCTTTTAGTAGGAGTGCAGTGTGACATCACATGACCTTCTGTTTGACAGGTTCAGCACACTCTCCATCCAATGTGTCAGTGAAGGTCCCTCCCTCGTTTAGATATTACCTGCTCTGCCCGACCATCTCTCGTCACGCGTCATACCACTGGTACCATGGTAACACTCAGGTGGGGTGTGTATACACTGACCGGGGCTGTTTGTATCTCATTGAAAGCATGAATAAATCTCACGAAGGTTTGTACAGGTGTGAATTTTCAGAAGGTGACTATCACAGGAGCATCGCTCAGTATGAGCTGTCTATGAGCTCATCACCAGCACACACTTTAAACACCGTACTTTTACCATGCTTGATCATTCTGCTCGTGTCTCACCTGCTGTCATAAACCTGTCCAGCTAACAATTTTGAGGTTGTCGGAACATTTCTGTAATGTTTACATTAAAATCCAAAATGCTGTTTGATTTTAATATAATATTGTTTGGTTATAAAAACATTCAGTGTTTTAAATTCTGTAACGTTTTTTAAAATGTATATATATATATATATATATATATATATATGTATATATATATATAAATGATAAAAATGTTTTACTAATGTTAAGTGTTTTTGGTAACTTTGGGAGACCTTTTAGAGAATGTTAGCCAATAATCTTAGAATGTTCCATTCAGTCCGAGTTTCTTTGAAGAACCATTACTTTTAAACCTTTTTACAGTTGAAAGAACATTCTTTGCATTCAGGTAAAAAAAGGTTCTAGGGATGTTAAAGATTCTTTTTGGAACCGTTCAGCCAAAATGGTTCTTCTTTTGCATCGTATAGTTGTTTTTTAGAATGTACAGTATTTAAAATACTCATATGTTCAGTCTGCATGAGTAACTTTGGTATGACATTTACAGATTAAACTGAGATTTGGATTACAGATTATACTCATTTTGCTTTTGTATAATTAATGAATAAATCACAACAAACGTGCCTTTATAAATACATATATTTTATCAAATGCACAACAGCTGATTATTGTGTGTCAATGTCCAGTTAGTCATGCAGTCACATGAACATACACGAGGCTGAGTGTGGGAGAGAATTACGCTCTGATTTCATGCACCTGGTGACTCAAGGGGATGTGGAAATTTGTAGTTTTGTAATTTATTTTATGATCAGTATTTTCAGCATGTACATGCTGATTAACATTACTCAGACATGTAGCATGTGATATATTTATGGGCTGACAGGAAGTTTGGCGTGTTATAATAATAAATACAGCCCTGGTCATTTATTACTGGTTAATACAGATGACTAATTATCATTACTGCTATCTGAACCATTTAACTGCTTTCTGAGCCATTTAACAATCATTATAATTCATTTTCACAAGAAATGCTGATTGCAAACCTCCACAAATTCAAATACACAACTGAAACTGAAATGATAAATAACAATTGTAGGTATATTTATTTTCATTGTGGCTGACAAGTATGTAAATGTGCAATAAGAACCTAAAAGCTGTGAGTAATTTGTGTTACAAATGTAAAGATATAAAGATATTTTCTGTTAAAGTGGCTTTTACATGCTGTTATATTGTGTTATATTGTGTATTTTTTGCAGTGAATGTACTGATCTGAAAAAGTGTTGCGTAAACAAGTAAATGTTACAATATTTGGAATGTTTAAAATCACACAAGCAGGATCAGCAACACCCACATTCACACACACACACCCACACACACACACGCACCCACACACACACCCACACACACACACCCACACACACACAACTGTTGTGGAAATGAACAAAGGTCATGACAGAAACTTGAATGTGTTTTACATGTGTGAAAATAATTAGTAATCATTTCCCTGTGCTAAGACAGCTTTTAACACGCTCAGTCTTTTTTCTGTGGAAAATATCCGATTCATTTATATTTTCTCACGTCGTCTACAATAATTCCCATTAAGTGTTTTGTTGTTTGTCAGATGTGACACTCACTGTTTCTGAAAGATTAGCGTTTGTACCGATACCTCAGGAAAACCTGTCCAACCGAAGTTCTGCTTTTCACAATGTGCGTTTCCTTTTAAACGCTGGTGGTAATTCTGCTGTGATCTAACTCAACTTCCCTTAACACGACACGTTTGTCTGAACTTCTGTGGTGAAAAGATGAAGCATAACGAGCCAACAATGTATGACGAGAAAAACAGAAGAACCAGCCGAATTAAAACCGCTGAAAAATGTCACATGAGTTTGGAATGACAGGAGTGTGAGAAGTGATGAATTTACATTATATATATATTACATAATGTATTACATATGTATATATAAAACATACTTTTCATATATCATTTAATGTGCGTGAGAACAGGACAGGCCCATATGGTAACCCATCCAGTTACACACACTCGAATAGTGAGTATGGACACACATGGGGCAGCACTGCGACTCCTGGGGAGCAATTTGGGGTAAGGTGCCTTGCTCAAGGGCACCTCCGTGGTTACCTGCCAGCATTGAAAATCGAATCCACACCTTAGTGTTATGTGGCCGACTTTCTAACCAGTAGGCCGCAGTCGCCCCCTTTAGTCCTCGATTAAACTGATTCCAGGCCACATTCAAAAAACAAAATCCAGACAAAACACACAAACAACCTCACAGCTTAAGATATATGTAATATTTTTATCTTAACATACATGTTAAAAGCCCTGAGAGCAAAATTCCACATTGTTGTTTTAATTTAAAAGTGCTTCGCTTCATGGATAAGCAGCACAAACCAGTTTAACAAGCAGTCAGCTGAACTACCTTTTAATTAAAAAAATCTGTAATATTGTTATAACTCGGGTCATCATAACGTCACAACAGTAGAAAAATATGCACATGCACAATCCCACAAATACACACGTACTTCGTGAAGATCTGTACAACCTGGAACTTTGAAGAACGACAAAAAAAACAGATGACCGAAGAAAATAAAATGAGGTAAAATCAATAATCACTCATAGATCTGTAGCTATAACACACAATCTCTCAACAGAAACATAACAGAAGTCCAAACCTGCTGCAAACAAAAGAATTCCTGAGTGAAACAGCAGCAAAACTGCCTTATGAGCGTCAGATTCAACAGCGTCACATCAGCGCCACCTAGAGTTTAACCACGACCCTACTGCAGGAATCAAAGTTATGCATTTAGATATTAGGAAACCCAATCAATAATCAGTATATATTTAAAATATAGAATAAATATAGATGGACATAAGCAACACACGCCAAGGCCCAAAATCCATCATGTAGGATTAGAAAATCCATTACAAATGACAGCCACTGATTGATCTCAAGATACAGTAAAACTGAACAATTCAAAGCTTTAAGTATCAGCAAAGAGAAAGAAAAAACAGATGAGGACATGAGAGAGAGAGACTAGTTAGAGACTAAGAGAGAGAGCATTAGTTAATGCTTCATCTGCCCAAACTACTTAACTACTTAATGGTGTATTTTAGTCAAACGTAACCTACATGGAGCTTACACCTCATGTTACGTCATAGATCTGCCAACTTCACTTCCAATCCTTACCTTCCCCCACAATGAGAGAGAAATACGAAGCTTCTAATCATATCTAAAATCTGATTGTTTGAAAGGAATGTTCCAGAACTAATAGGGTTCTTCCTTGAGTCTATTTAAAAGTGACACTGAGTAACTGCGGCGTGCAGTTCACATGCACATATGCATAGTTTAAACTGCAGTAGCGTTTTATACACTGTGTGGTGTATCAAATCTACATGGCTGCAGTTTCCGATGATTTTTACCTGCAGTAACTATAACTCCCGGGTCACCTGACCAATCGCATCATATTATACAGACAGTCAAACCTTCACAAAAACAGCAATCTTTCAAAAACAGCATCGGGTTTACTTACAACACATACAGTGTAATACAGTCCAGGGGTGACCTTTGACCTGTGGAGCACACACATGCATTAAGAAGCAGACGGCTGGTCTTTGGTTTCTCGCTGTTCAAGAACTGAAGGCAGTACTAGTTTTGTTTGGTTAAGATGAGGTTCCACCATCTGATTGTACGTATGCAGATCATCACACAGCTGATTGAAGTAAACAAATGAAAATAAAAATAAACATGTCATCTGATGTCAGCTGTGTGTAACAACACTGCAGCTAATCCAGAGTCACAACCGGATTCGCTCCGGAGCTTGCGGCACGCAGCGAGGTATGAGGTACATAGAACTCAAGAGTCTGAGGTATTGAGGTATACTTCACAAAAACAGCCTCAGCCACGTTTGTGCAATCTTGAGTGATTAACTCCTAAATATCTTCTGACAAATAACAAGATTTCATCAGAGTCCTTCCTGAGAGAGAGAGAGACGCCTTCTCGTCACGACACACAAACACACACAGTTGAATAGGAACAACATGGATTTACTTTCCATTCTATAAAACAACGAGATTAAAAGGCTTGAAAACTCCCTGATCAATCCATCACTGCAGCTTCTTTCATCTGTGGACGATGACGTTTGCTTTGGCTCGTAAATGTTTTGCTTTGGTTGTAGAAAGGTTTAGAATTAGAACTATAAGAGTTGTTTGGTTGAAATGAGGCAATTCATCAACAATCACGTTTCACTCCAGAATCAAAAGAAATGAGTAATTACATTTTGCATAAAGAAAACGAAGCTTGACTATTAACAGTTTTTCCGTGGTGACATTTGTTCATGAGAAACGTTACGCTGCAAATATTCATGATTGTAATACAAATAAAAAATTCATTCTAGTTAAAGAGAAAAAAAATATTGTGTCAAAAGCTATTTATACATGACAGTACTTGTTGTGTTGCCTTTAATTTAATTTGCTAATTTAAAAATAAACGATATAAAGTTTACAGTAATGAGACTCACTACAGAGTATAAAGATCATTATTTAAAGACAACAAGGTGTCCAGACACATTACTGTAAGTTTACATTACTGTAATTACTGTTTTTTTATGCAAAATCTAATTTCTGTGCTCCTGAGTTTGGGGTGAAATGTCTGATCATGTTTTCATCAGAGGAAATTTTGCTCGATCTGACAGACTGTGACGTATCTGAGGGCTGTTTCTCTGGGTTGATCAGGAGCAGGCGAGACAGACGCGGGCTCTGATGTCATCACATGAATGAGCTGCTGATTTTATTCATATATGATTCTTACCAATTAAACCCTGAGTGAGTCTGAACAGAGCCGCCCGTTCTCATGGCCCCTTGATGACGTGTTTAACCCCAGCAGGGTCAAAAAAACACACATAATCACGTCTTTCCAGTTCAGATGAATTAAAATAAAAATTCGTTCAGAATAAGTTTCACCAGCTGGTGAAGTTGACTTCATCACCCAGCCGACAGCTTAAATTTTTAAGGTATGTAAAATATAAAAGTTCATTAAGAAAAAAAATAATGAAACTAAATAAGAAAATAAATCGCAACACACACAATCTTTCCTAAATAAAACTCTTCAAGTTCTGTGGAAAGCAGTCAGCATTTGACTGAACAGCGTGATTGTATTTAGCGTTAAATCGTGTTTAATTCATGAAACTAGAACAGAACAGACGTATGTAATTACTACGTCAATGGTTGCATTGACCTGAATTTGATACTTAATGTGAGAATATGGTTTTACAAAAAAACACAAATCTGTTCAGTCCACGTTTCATAAATAAGGTCCAGCGAATTAGTGAGTGTGTCTGTGTTTAAAATCGCAAGTATGTTTTCAAATGTGCGGCAGCCGTAGCTGTCAGGAGGAAATGAGGTACTGGTTGTGCGGTTTGATGTCCAGAAATCAATGACTTGGTTTCCTGAGCAGCAGAGAATCTATGGAGAGCTGCTGGTGGATGGATCTGCTGAGCTCCGCCCCTTGGAGGAAGAAGAGGGGGTGGGGCTTTGGTTGGGGGTGGGGCTAGGAAAGGTAAACACCCCACCGGCTCCAGATGAAGATGCAGTAGCCACAGCAGAAACATTGAGACCTGTAGCTGCTGGCTTCTGTGCAAACAGAGTTCCTGCAGACAGACAGATTGGTTTGGAAATCTGAATTATTTAGTAAAGACATGTGCACTGTTTCAATCCCCTGACTTGCCTTGTCTCACTGTCTGTATAGGCATCTACCTTCCAAGAGAACATCCAGGGTCTGTTTTACATTTCATTTTTGCTATTTTTTAAAATGTTGGTTCATATTTACATGCACCAAATGGACCTTTTGCTCAGAATAATTTCTATCAATAAGTTACAGTATTGATAGGAACAAATAATCAACACTTCCATCTTTTGGATGCATTTCATTGACTTTTTGTTGCATTATGGGATTGCATTATGCATGCATTGCTGCTTTCGACTTTGACCTGGTGTCTTACAGCGCAGTTCTTTAGTTCTTTTACACTGTTTCAAGATTATTCTGGTAAGGGGCACAGCAGAATAAATGATACCTGAGTAAACAATGCCGTTGACCTCCACAGACACACTGATGCTGGCCGCTCCTGTAGAGGAAATACTCATGGCCAAATCTCTCTTTTCATCCACTGCACCAGAAACAAACACAAGCTGCCTTGAGCAAGACACACAACAGCACAATCCAGAGCGGTCACATAGAGAACCCAAAACTCGCACTGACCCCTGGCTGGAGCTCCCAGCCGCAGGTTCATGGGGATCTGAGAGGCCATGGCAAGCAGGTTCTGCTGGAAAGCCTGCTGCACGAGTCTCTGCTGTTCCTCAGCCAGTCGCACCATCTTCCTCTCTGGGGATTCAGTCTCTATTTTCTCCCTCAGCTGCTCCAGCGTGGCGGCCCGCGCCAGACCCGCCTGCTGCTGCCCCAGAGTCAGAGCCACGGAGGTCGAACGGCCAGCCAACAGAGAGGAAACAGCGTCCTCTGGAGGAGAGAAACCAGGTGTGAGACATATGAATGAAGAGACAGAGGGAAGAGTCAGACAGAGGGATTTATAAAGCCACAGATGATGACAGATGACCATCCTGAGATTATATCTCACATCATTTCAACCACTGAAGGCAAGGTAAGTGATTCCAAAAACATGTTTTGTTATGCTGGTTTAAAGTCTCTTTATATTCTGATGGCAATCACGAACTGGTCGTTATACATTTATATATCTTCTGTGGAAGGCGCAAGACCATAAAATGTTTGTCCAATCATTCATTCTAAATGGAATAAGAGGACATCGTACTTGCCTGTCAAACTATGTATGTGTTGATGTGTATTAGAGGAGGCGTGTCTTTGGACAACGCTCTGAAATTAGGGTGGGATCCCATGCTTTTAAAGTTAGCTTGCTACTGCTAGCCTCTCTGATATCGCCCACCCTACCTTTAATGAATGTATGTATCAGGAAACAGGACTACTGTAAGATACTGTATATGAGAACAGCGTATGTGTTTCTGGTGTCTCAAATTTTGGATATGAACAGATTTTAATTAATAGAAAAAGACAAAAATGTCACTGGACGGCTACAGTAAGAGTGTCAATGTTTGCGAAGCTGCAGTTCACGTGAAAGCAGACAGGAGGCGCTCCAACACAACACAAATATAACATGAGACGACTAAGTATTCCGTACCTCACCGACACCAAAAACTGCAGTGTGTGTGTAATACAACTGCATCAACACACAGAGCATGTGCCCTCTCAATTTCCTTGAATTCAAACCTGGAGTTATCTGACTTTTAGTTCATGTCTGTTAGGTTTGAAGTCTAGTGTATGAGATTAACATTTAAATGTAATGTAAATGTCATTTCCTGTTATAACAGGAAATAAGTCAACACAAAGAAAATTGTATAAATTACCGGAGGAAAATTCTGATTAAATTTCAGTTTGCTGTCTACTAACCAGCATCAACACCATAACGATGAAAAAACATTGATTTAACATTGAAAAGAAACATTCAAAAGACTTTCTGGAACCCGATGTTAGACCTCAGCATGTTCATTGATGTCTTCACAAGTTCTGTTAATAGTGTTACAGTCAGAGTGTGACAGGGAAGAATAGGTTTGAGTAAACAAACACACTATTACATCACTGACCCTGTACTTTCTTCAAAGACGGCCCGGGAGACACCTGGAGCCCATTCAGGGCCCCCAGCGCCGACAGATGCATCTTGGGAGGGGACAGGATGTGAGGGCCGGAGCCGGGGGAGGGGCTGAAGCGGAAGAGGCTGTTGCTGTAACTGGGCCGCCGCCCCTCACGGCGGTTACTGTCGATGGCCGCCTGCAGCTCACTGGGAGAACTTAAAGCCATCCGCTCGCATTCATACGGGTAAAGATACTTCATATACCTGAGAGCAGAAACCATTGTGCTTACTGGTGTCAAATCACACGAGATTTAACCTTCTGTGGGAGAAACAGATTCATACACCCCCACGCTGACGCTCCAAATCAAATCAATAGATCAATAAACCCTACAGGCTAATTACAGTGAGACAGAATGTGTTTAGAAGTGTGTGTGTGTGTGTGTGTGTGCAAGTGTGTCATCTTGTGTTGTATTGTACGTGTGTGTCATTGTTTGTATGTGTGTGAGGGTCATATATGAGTGTGTGTGTGTGTGTGTGTATAAGTGTGCTGTATTGTGCCTGAAGGTGTGTGTGTGGGGGGGGGTTACATTATGTTTAAATGTATGTGTGTCATTATGTGTGTGTGTGTGTGTGTGTGTGTGTTGTATTGTGTATGAGTGTGTGTGTGTCTTATTGTCCGTTTGAGTGTATATGTGTGTATGAGTGTGCTGTATTGTGCCTAAATGTGTTTAAGTGTGTGTGGGTCACATTGTGTTTAAATTTATGTGTGTCATTATGTGTGTGCATGAGTGTGTTGTATTGTGCATGAGTGTGTTGTATTGTGCATGAGTGTGTCTGAGTGTGTGTGTGTCTTACTGTGTTCTGAGAGTGAATGCAGCACTGGTGATGGAGGTGGGCAGGTTAAGACCCTTCGTAATCTCTCTCCACATCTTCTTGTTGATCACCTCCACCAGCCCTCCCTTCTCAGTCACCAGTTTATACAGCATGTACAGATCCAGCACCTGCTTCGCCATGATGGGGATTCTGTTCACTGGAGTCCCTGCGGAGAAAACACAATATTAACATAATCGGTCAAGCCATCAGTCAATGTCTCTGTCGCCATTCCTGTTTGAAAACTTAAAACCGCAGTTTACTTGCGGATGTATTTTCTTAACGTGAATGACAAGTTTACATTTTGGGCAACTGCTGTAAGAACAAGACACAAATGCTGAACCATCTATAGCACCCAGACATATGATATAGCATCCGGATCTTCTTTCTGTTTACAGATATGATGTAACCACAAGTCAGATGAACATTTTGCAATAAATCGGGACCTGACAGCTCAAATGATAAATCATTGCTATAAACGTATCGTTGTAATTTAGGGTAGGGAGATTGTTGAACACTAATCTGTTATGTACTTGCTCATAAAACTGATTTTCAATCATTCATAAGCAAAAAATGTCTGCAGCTTTTCGAAGATTAAAACCAAACAGTAAAACATTAAAGATAATTTCATGTCCCGTGCATCAACTCTGATGAGTTACAGAAGCATGTGGAATCCACAGGCCTCTCCTGAATCAGTGTGCATCTGTTTTTGTCCAGTTAATGATTCATTCATCTTCTCGTTTTAAACTCAAGGTTTGACATTTTCAGGGCACATGTTGTGTGTGCAGAGGTGAGAGTTCATCTTGCCCAAACAACAACACTCCCACCAAGAGCACACTTCAAAGAGCACAGGTGGGCGACAGGGGGAATAACAGATATTAGCCTGCGCTGACAAACAAACTTGACCTGGAAAACACAGCAGACCTGCCTGAGACTTTTCATAGCCATACATTTATCTTGTCAACTGCTTATCTTCAGGTCAGTGGGACTCGGGCCTGGTCACCTGGTCTGATGACTAGTTAAATGTATGTATGAAATGTGGGATTGTGTTAGATCGCTTAACTTCAGAGATCAGGGACAAGAAGCTATAATAAACCTAACTCAGAGGACACACACACACACACACACACACACACACACACACAGTAGAGAGTAGAGAAAGGAAAACAGAGATCAGTTTCTGAAGCAGATGATAAACTACAATAAAAAAATTTTTTTAAATGATTGTGAAAATTCATAAACTTGTATTTTTTATAAACGTGAAAGACTATTTCTCAGTTAACTCAGGCATCTAACTACAGCTCAAACCTTTCCTGAGAAATATAATCTAAATCTCAAAGTACAGATTTGTATATTTATATTGGTCCTTTAAACATGTTTGATGCAGATATCCTGTGATCTGTAAACAGAAGCTCAGAGCTGCTGGTGTTCATCTCTGACAGTAACTAAACAAACGGTAAATTCATGCTAACAGCAGCACAGAAGTGCAGAGGCTGCAGCACATTTACTGCGGCGCCAGTGTCGACTGCAGCAGCGCTGTGATTGGTCGCAGGCAAACCCTCCCATCATGCCGTGCTGGGTTGATTTTCCCAGTGGGACCAGCCCATCAGGACTGGAGTGATTAATGACAGGGGGTCAGAGGTCACGCTAGTGGGAAGTGGTGCGATTGAGGCCCCAGGGGGCCCCTCCCACAATTCCTTCTGTTTGCACACGCTAAGCGAGTCAGCAACATGTCCAGCAGTACAGCACAGAAAACAACACAGATCAACAACTAAGACGCACAGAGGTTATCACACATGTATAACTCACACACGGCAGACCTGCAGCTAACTGTACAAACAAACTCATCTGCAGAACAACAGAAAAAAAACTACAATACAGCAATACTCAATGACAATGTTAGGGAAACATTCTTATAACCTTAAAATCGTTAGCTGGGTATCAGCACGGCACATTAAATATGGCTGATTTAACATGATGGACATTGTGTGAATAATTCAGAGGCAGAGAGTGACAGGTCTCACGCACACAGGAAATGAATTTCTGAACGTGCTCCCGTCAGGTCGGTGTGAGGTTTCAATGCACATCCTGCTCAACTGATCTTAATGCACAGACACAAGAATGCGATGAAATGCTTTGAGTTGGGAAAGGTTCAAATGATTTTTGCCTGCAGCGTTACATGGGCAGCGGTCGCATTTCCTGCAAGACCGATTCTCTCGGTTTGTAAAAGTGTTGCTGTTTCTCTTCTCTGACTACTGTAATGTGTGTGTTACATTATCCAGCGTCAGGTTTGTTGTATTTTTAATGACGGGTCAGGAACATTAAACGCTCAACAGTCGCATGGAATCTGCTATATTTAGTGTCACGCGTGCCAGTTGACACAAAACCCTTCTAACGTATGTCCATAGGAGACGTGTCTGTGCATGCCAACAGCTCAACATGCCTACTGCGCATTTACATGTGACATGAAGGTGACCAGGCTGAAAACACAAGATGTTACGCCTCACTATAACTGTTTAACATGCAGAATAATGTCACACCTGACATTAGTACAACACAAGCAAAGTGCTTTGCCGCAACAGTGCAACATCAATTAGACAAAAACTGTGTCGAAATGCATCGCATTACGGCACGTCAATGCGTCTCATACAGACTTAGATGAACAACAGCCTGAAGCTACCATGAAGACGCTGAATTGATGTTAATACTCACCAGAGCTCCATGGAAAACGATCTGAAAACATTTACATATGCGTACAAAAACACGTAACCGAGGACGAGACAAACGAAAATCGCAAGCAAAACCTACCAGGCAAATTTCCTTTTTCTGCATCAAATGAGCTGTATTTGTTTAGGGAAACAGAAACCAGCCTTTACAGATCTGATTAAGCGATTAATCGGATTTATTTAATAAAAACGCTACTCGTCTGTGTAGAACATCTGCCTGCATGTTGTTGCTAAGGTGTTTTGAGTGGTTGCTAGGGCATTGCTATGATTACCAGGCCAAGTCAAATAAGCTCGTCTCAAATCACCATGGCCTCTAGATGTTACCATCGGACAGCGTATACAGCAGTCGGCTTAAATTAGACAGAGAATGAAGAAGCACGCTGAGGGTGTAATGTGACTCGTCCTTCTGAAGACGCTTCAGTCCCCACGACAGATAAAGACAGAGAGGAAATCAGAAGACTCGACGGTGTGAAAAGTGAGACGCTGACTGAATGGAAACCAGAGTCTTAGAGAGAGACAGAGAGAGAGAGACAGAGAGAGACAGAGGGAGAGACAGAGATCAGACAGCACTAATCAACAACACCCCATCGAAACACCAGCAGAAACTTGATCTTGTGCTCCACACATTCTGACGCTCTCACTTTCATTATTCACCTGCATCAAACCCTGAAACACACACAACATCTGCTCTGCTCCAGCATCATGTCTGCGTCTGCTCCATCTGCTTCTGCCCAACATCTGAACAACAGTCTCTGAGTCACGTCAAACACCCAACCAGAGTTCACTTGGTTTTTAGGGGCAGGTAAATATTAAATATTAATGCCCATCACTAGAAAACTTGGATTTTGTGTGAGATCTTAACCCTCAGAGAGCAGCACTAACCCTACATTACAGGCTGAGGTCACAGAGACCCTGTTAAAGGTCAAATCAAGGACTGCTGCCTTTCTCTCTCTCTTTCTCTCCTTGGAATCCTTCCATAATCAATGTGTAACCACACACTGTCTGATAAAGCCATCAGCTGACGAGCTCTGAGAGCGATCAATACTGTCAGCATCAACACACACACACACACATTTTTGTTTTATAATTGTCTTGCGAGTGAGACACCTGTCTAACTGAAAGCTCTGAATCAAAGCTTGATTTTCTGTCGTTTTGAGAACATGCAAGATAAACATACATTTAAAATCCACGTAGGAGAACATTAGGATGTCATTTCTGACCAAAATCACATTTAAACAAAAAACCTCATCTTTATAATCCAACACAAATATGTAGATGCTAAAAATATCACTCTTTTAATAGAGCTTCAGTCTGGACTGATTATAAGGCAGATGCTGGAAGTGGCCCCCACCCTGTCACCAGCACAGGGGCCGACCGAACGCTCTCCTGTCTCAGCCTGTCTGCTCAGATAAATCACTGTTTTCAGCACAAATCAAGTGCTGTTTTTCTAAGCAGGCGTGTGCGTATACTCTCAGGTCATTAGCTCATCAACACATGAATCTGTCTCTCGCTCTCTCTGACCAGTCGAATCATCAGAGGGGTTTCAGGGTCTCATTAATTATAATAAGAGACATAATCCAGCCCTGCAAACCCACTTCATCACATTTCAGAGGCCCCAGAGGCTCCTGCTGTACAACACAGAGGAACATTAAAGAGGCAGAGAACAGCTTTTTTAGTGTCACATCTGTAAATTGTGGGAACCATTACATTCAGAAATCAGCTGTCAAGGGTCTTAGTGCTAAAAAAAACAACATTCACAAAAAAATCCTCACAAATATAATAATTAGATGGCTGCAGCGCAATATGCAGTTTTACATTTAAAGCTGCAATCTGTAACTTTTTGGGTTAAAAAATAACATCAGTTATTGAGCAAGTGACAGATCAGTCTTCAACATGATCTCCTTACCTTACGCTCACATTTATAACGGTACGTTTATTAAAAAGATTTCGTGGGAAATGTCCGTCTGTAAACAGAAAGAAGATCCGGCTGCTATATCACATGTGTGTGTACTGTAGATGGTGCAGCGTTTGTAGCTTGTTTGAGAAAATCACTAATTGCACATAACCTGCAATTTCATGTTTCAAACAGAGATGACAGTAAAGAGGCAAAAGTTACAAATTGCAGGTTTAATAATAACCATCCACATTTTTGACTACTGACAAAGAAATAGCACTGTGTGTGTGTGTGTGTGTGTGTGACATGCATTGGTCCTCTTGGTTAGTGAGTGTGTGTGTGATGTGTGTGTGTGACATGCATTGGTCCTCTTGGTTAGTGAGTGTGTGTGTGATGTGTGTGTGTGTGTGTGTGTTCGCTCTCAATGCTGCTGTTAAGAATCTCTTCACGACTCCTGCTGAGAAACAACCGTTTCCATAACAACCAGATGCCAAAAATTACTGGACAAACACACCCGTCACCATCATGTCTGTCAAATGTTCTTTATAAAGCCATGTGACGACACACGCGGCAGTTCTGCACCTGTGACACAACACATTAAACCACCAACTGACACTTCACTGTGTTCTTTCAAAACAGACGCCTGACCTCCTTAAAGGAACAGTCCACCGAAAAACACGACGGGTTAATAATGTCTGCTGAAGAGAAATGATCCATCATTGTGCGCCATCATTACGCCACATATCCATGTAAACAAACAGACTAGAGCGCTCAAATCAAATATGATA
Source organism: Botia almorhae (assembly GCA_036877575.1). Lineage (NCBI taxonomy): Eukaryota > Metazoa > Chordata > Actinopteri > Cypriniformes > Botiidae > Botia > Botia almorhae. The sequence continues at coordinate 104,611 of JAZGTJ010000316.1, forward strand.
GCTCGTCGATAACTCAATAACAATCTCATTGATTCTTGCGTGTCTCTTGGCAACTACGAGAACCAATAAGATTTGAAGTTACTGGAGCCAGCACGCCGCCATGTTGGCTGTATCGATCACTAAACATGCTCAAAATATGAATGACCCACACAAAGCATTCACAAACAGCCCAGAACACAGTGTTAGGGTCCACACCTGTAGGTCTATCAGAGGCTTTGTCTTACTGTGTGTACCGTGTATCTGTAGAAAACGTCAGCTATGTTTGCTTTTGTTCAACTCGTCACAATGCTGGTGCCCAAACGAGTCTGACGATCATGTCTCTCTCTTTCTTGACAGTTTAATAAATCAGTCCATACGACAGTGACGCTTCGCAGAAACACTGACTAATAATATTAACATTCCTCAAACAGCAGAGCACTGAGATCATGGGCTTGACTCGCAGAAAATGAATTTTAAAATAAGTCACTTTAGATAAACGTACCAAACACAGAAATCTCTGCTGATACACAAGCTTGAACACGCTGACACACACACACACACACACACAAAGCTGCACGGCCGCCAGCCGAGCAATTTGTTGTCTGTAATGAAAGTTTGTTTTAGAAGGCAGCACAGGTCAGAGAGAGAGAGAGAAAGACAGAAAGAGAGAGATAGAGCGAAAGAGAGAGTGAAAGAGAGAGAGAGCATTATAAAGACATATAGATAATGTGATTAAACATGGTCCAGCCTGAGGAGGAGGAGCAGATCTTCCTCATCTACTTAAACATCATCTTCTGCCTCTTCTGTCTTTGATTTTTGGCTTTGCAAAGCATGACTGTTTGTAAGGCTGCGTGTATTAAAACAAACTGACTTAACAGATTAAAACAGTAAATAGAGCAAAATTACTGCTGTAATCAAATGAACTCAAAGCAAGAGCGTCTGTTTAGTGTTTCTCAATCTGTCAATCATCTTCATTCTGAGTGACATGAATGAAGTCACAGTTCTCACACGCCCAGACCTGTGCCGGGCTCACACACACACGCACACACACGCACACACATCGCACACACATCGCACACACATCGCACACACATCGCACACACATCACACACACATCACACACACATCACACACACACGAAGAGAAAGAGTTTTTATTGATTTAATATCAGAAACTATAAAACATTTCACCTCAAGACAGACACCCAGTCACACATATTAATAGTGTACAGCATGTAGCTGTGATTACAAAATCCAAGCACGGGAAACATTAACATTCTTCGTCCCCTGAAGGGCCCCAACATTCAAAATAAACAGAACATCCAGATTTTCAGGTTTCAGCTCAGACATGAAGCATCAGTAACACAAAACACACACACACTTTTGTTCTTAAGACTAACATGTGTGCACACACTTAAGAACACATACACACACACACACGGCTGAGAAACAGACTGATCCTGGATCTGTTTTGGAAACTGATGAATAACAGAAGGACTCTAGAGTAAAGCACTGAACTCTGACTTTTGGCAGTGAAAGAGTTAATTCTCTCACCTCTTTTCTGCATGAAGGTGAAGAGATCATCCAGAAACTCTTTCCTGTGCGGGTCATTGTCCAGCTCATATAACTGTCAGAGAAATAAAAACAGCTCCTGATATTAAACATTGAAACTGAATCCTGGATGCTGATTGGTCAATATCGTGTTACAATCGCACTATATGGAAGCAATATAGCACAGTACATGCAAATATTATGAATACAATCACCACTCAACATCATTATGGCCTTTCGCCATAACAACGTTCATAACAACAAGTATAACATCTGATCATATATAACATGTAACACAACAAATTGTGTTCATATATACAACACAACTATATAACAAAACTACTGTTTTATATAAACAACATTGAATAACAACATTAAAGGGACAGTTCACCCAAAAACTTTCACCTATTGATTTCCATTGTATGGACACAAAACCAATTTTTGAGGCAATTTCTCAAAATATCTTCTTTGGTTTTCCACACAAAGGAATGACATGAGGGTAAATGAGAGTAAATGGTGGAAATGTTTCATCTTTAGTGGAACTATCCTTTTAATGAACTGTGTATCCCGTTAATGATAAAATGTGAATTTATATAATAAAAAGGCCTTACAATTATTTCTACAATTACAGCATGTGTGGTGATACACTCACCTTTGCAAAATCTCTGGAGGCCTCGCCCCTCCCACGAATGTTCTCCGCATCATCAGACCAGGATAGATCTCCGTTCTGAACACACACACACACACACACACACACACACACACACACACACACACACACAGGTGTCAGGAAATAGTAAACTAAAGTTGTTTTTCTCCCCTTAAACATTTCCCTCCCTTCACAAATGATGTCATTTTGCAGCCGTCTGCGCCAAGCAAACCGCTATTAAACCACATAAAATATGACAGTGCTGATGTGAAGCGTAAAACTTTCTGTATTCAGTATTAGTGTTTCGTGTCAGTCGTCTGCGGTCGCAGTCACAGCAAAAGAGAATCTGGATAAACAAGTTAAAGTCACGCCACTACCTGAAAGTTAACATCCGGCAAACAAAATCATGAGTGTTTCCCAAACAATGCAGAAAGACAGCATTTCCCCAGCTGTAGAGACGCAGTCAGCTGGTGTTTGTGCAGACGTCTGCAGAGGAACGTGAAGGAAAAATAACATCTCAAATCACGAAACCGCAAACCGCCATTGAGAAGTGACTTATATTCCCTCAAGATGCACAATCATGTTTAATCAATATAAGCCAGGGCTCTGGTTACACGCCTAACAGACCCTCCTCTGGGGGAAAGACACCTTTCTGTATCGAATTGACACACCAGTGAAACGTCTTTCCTAAGACTCCTCAACAAGCGTTTCAAAACCTTCTGAGCTGTCTTACTGTGTACTGACTTCAACACTGCAATGAAAACACAACTGATTTAAAGCACTTCACACACACACCGCAATTCTGAGTAACTTCTGACACAGTCAGGGCTTAACTCTCATTGACTCAACAGATTTGGTATTAACATGTTTCTAAACCATGTAACTGTTAAAAATACAGAGCACACATAAATACTGTATGAACAGAATTTTTCTAAGGGAAATTATATATATTTTCATCAATACTTTTTCCATACTAAACTTATTACAGAAATAGTATCTGCCATTTTGTTACGGAGTTCGTTGGAATTCATTGCCCTGATGCATTGTGGGATTGTCCTCTCACACACACTCACACACACACACACAATCACCCCCGTTCACTTATCTATCTAAATGAAGACATTTTATAGACTTCTATTGTTTTTATACACAACTAGTTATTAACACTATAACTTATTAACACTAATCCACTTTCTAAAAAAACACAACTTAGCCTACAGAAATGTAAACCAACAGCTCTGAATTTAAAACACCAACAGCATTTTGTACCGACTATAAAACACAGATCAACCAAGTGAAGTTTCATTTTCATACAGCAAACAAGACAAGCCCCAAATTTACATAACTAGTCTTGAAACATGATCCATTTGCAGGCAGCTGTCTGTGTCGATCACACACTCTTCAAACACACAGGAACACTGATTTTATAAATGACAAACAGAAATATTTCACTCTTCCTTCCCTTCAGCTCATTTAACACGATCCAGATTCCTGAAGAAGTTCAAAATCTAAAACCTGCTGCAGCTCTTGAGGTCAGGAACCAAACAACGGGCCTCCACAGCCCCTGACCAATCAATTTCCATGAGCTTTTAATACTGAAAATGGACTTAAAGAACGCCACGGACATTTCCATAACCAACAGATTTAAATTAGATTTTATCAAGCAAATGTCCCCAGTCAGACAACAACGTTCTGAGATTTGAACGTGACTTACAGAAATATATAACACCTACTTCTTATTTTATGTCATTTTAGGACTTTTCCAAGCCTACAATGACAATTTTAACACCCCGGATATTTCAAGGTTTAAAAAGTTGTGTAGACTAACAAAGGCAAGCTAGCTTTAAAAATTGTAAGATCCCGCCCTCCCTTCATAGCGATCTCCAAAGCCACACCTCCTCCAATACACAAACACATACATAGTTTGACAGACAAGTAGGACGTCCTATCATTGTTCAAGGACGAATGAAATGACTGGAGGAACATTTAATGGTCCTGCACCTTCCAGAGAAAATATACATTTATATAAATATATTTGGACCACTTGAACATAAACAGACTTTCAACCAGTGAAACAAAAAATACTTCTTTTGTCTGCGCTGCCTTTAAATGACCTTTCAGCAGTAGATCTGTCAAAACAGTTTCATGATTTGAGACCTCTGCTCTTAGTTTATCTTCTTTTGTATTTTTAAAGTAGAAACGGCACAATTTAAGTTAATAATTATGTTTGGTTTTCTTAACAGAATGATTTATGAAGCTGGACCTCCCTGGTTATCAGCTGTAGCTCTGAGCTGTGCTGAGGGCTGTGTTGATTATCACACAACTTAAGCGCAGACCTCGGACTAGTTCAACCTGGAATCTAAAGCAGTTAAATGTGTTCATCTGCTCTAACTCGGAGCTCATTGAGTGATGGATTATGTGACATCTGCTATAGTGCCACAGCAAAACCTTGAGCAAACATATGCAGAGTCAGTCAAATGACACAACAGGTCTTTAAAGATCTTGCGTGGGAAGCAGGGGATATCGCCCGTGCGTGACACATATGCACGGCAACTGATTTGCCTGTTAAATTGTTGCTCAAATCACCAACATCGGCCCATGCATGTAAAAACTCAAAAATATATCACAAGCATACAGGTACACTTAGAAACTGGCAGACAGAGGACAAAACCTGCCCAGCTGACAATATTAGGTTGTAGGAATGTTCTCCTAACATTTGCGTTACGTAACAAAAATGTTGAAAATGTTATTTTGAATGTTATAGTAACATTCAAAAGTTTTTTTAACGTTATTGCTCTGATATAAGACATTATTCAAACATTCTTTAATTCTGTAACTTTTTTGAACATTTCACTAACAACGTAAACATTTTTGATGCGTATGAATTAGTAAAATTAGTAAAATGTTTTACTAATGACATTCTGAGAATGTCAGATGTAAAAACAGCTGCTTTACTGTGATCCAATACCCGCGTACGACTGAATTACAGTGAATGACACTGTAAACAATGAAAACAGATTCACTCTGATGATTCCGGTTCTCTCTGTTTGTTTAAATGAATCCGGCTCATGAGGTATTTTGGCAGAGACCGGCTCTTGGCACTCAGTACTTACATCATCTGCTGCTGGCAACTACAGCAGGGAAGTAAAATAAAACCCTTCCACACCTCTCTCTCTCTCTCTCTCTCTCTCTCTCTTTCATTCATTCATTCTCACAGTCTCTCACACGCAGCAGTGTGGCCGCGTGCCAGCTGGCCGCAGGTCTGTTATGGGTCGCTCAGCTGCTGATCTGGACCAGCGCCAAGCCAACATGAGACTGAAAAAAAAAATCACAGCTCTGTGTGTGTGTACCTGTATTTGCTACGTTATGTGTACCATAAGTAATAGTCATACCAATAAATGTTTACCTTGTTGGGACATTTTTAAGCATGAATAAACATGAAAACCAGTCTGTGTGTGTGTGTGTGTGTGTGTGTGTTCTGACTCATCAAATTACAACACTCATCAGTATTTTTTCCACATTCGAGATCATGTGACTTCATTCATCCGTGCTGATTACAAACGAACACTTAAGCGTCAATTTGACTCCACAACTCAGGATTTGCTGTAGTAAACATAAACGCAAGATAACTGTAAACATTGATGGACAGAAAATCAAAAATTTCTGATCTGCTCCAGTGTGCAGAGCAGCCGCAGGGAAACAGACTTACTATGAACAATGTTCTTTCGAAAATGACAAATCATTTTATTCAGCTAAAATTCTTTTAATAAACGATGTCTTGATAGTTCACACAAAGAATGTGCTAATCTTCCTCACGTCATTTGTGCTGTAAAAACATCTCCAGGTTGCACAAGCGCAGACCTGTTTTAAAAGCATTTACCTCTGAGTGAAGCAAGAGGTCAGAGGTCACAGGCTCTGTGTGTGTGTGTGTCGTACTTATGTTCTGTTCATTTCACTTCATTCGTGAATTTCTCAAACATTGGCCAGTCAGTAAAGGTCTGATGTCTTCTATAAAGTGAACTACACATTTACATTCCCTGAAATATACAACTGAAACCATACAAAACTCACTACCACAACGCCAACGCGTTCTGAAAGGTTTTGACGTTGCTAGGTGGTTGCTAGGGTATTCTGGGTGTTTGCTTACTGGCTTATGTGAAATAAACCCATCCTTAAGTCCATATATGATGTTCTGGTCTCTAGATATGGTCTGGACCATCCTGCTTGCTTTTATTGACACAGAGGGACATAAAAGAGAAGAATAAGCGATCAAACCAGAGCTATTATCAGACGACGCCCAGCCTGATGGGATATCTGTTACGATGGAGGATTTAACTTTGTAATTCTGCTTGGAATGTTTCCTTTGGGTGGGGCAACAGTTCCAGCCCACCCATCCCCAAATTACCCCGTTACCCTCCCCCACGTGAGACAGCTCTATTTCTGACCCTGTGGAATCTTTAACACTTCACTGTCGAGAGCAAGATTCTACAAGCACACCCTAAACACACACTGCTTGACATACCGTATCCCACAATGCATTGTGCTCGACTTAACTTTTGCTGTTTTCAGTGCAATGAATTAAAATCAGACACATTTTTCCACAAAACTGAAATACAATGTAAAATGCTAATATTAATTTCTGAAATAAATGGACGCCACTTAAATTCACATGCAGTTTTACATACTTTTTTTACATACATACATAGTTTAAATCTCAGAGGACATGAACTGCAGCAGTAACAGTGACCTGCACCAACACTTTTACATGTAATGACACAAAACACCACGCCTACAGAAAATAAAGCCACACACAACCCACAACCCCTCAGTGTACCAGTAAACAAACAGTGTTCAGCCCGAGACTGTGTGGTTATACCACATTAACTGGGAGAATGATTGGCTTATGAAAATGAACCAATCAAACTGAAAGTAGGATGTAAATACTGCACGTCTGATGCAGAGGAAATACAAATAAATCCTCTGAGACTCAGCGCTCAAACTAAACTACTGCTGCACGAGAAACTCCGTAAGACTCTACAAGAGAACTTACTATAACAAAACAAAATAATTGATTAATTTATTATTTAAAATAAACTCACTACTATTACATTTTGACTAGAGAACCGCAATTTAAAATGCTGTGAAACTAGGTCAAAAAAACAGGTTATACATGTTTCTGTTTTTTTGAATTCTGAATCGTCTCTGACACACGTGCCCCCTCACCTGCATTCATCATGTATGATGTGTAAATGAGGCCAATAACCCCCCCCACACACACTTCCTCTCTGTACCGCACGTGATGCGTCAATTATGCAACACTGAGGAGAACAGAGTTACTAAACACAGCTTCAATAATACACAAGGCCAATACAGAGATACAGAGATTATTTTCAAATGTATTCTCAAGAGTATTTTCAAATATATGCACATATAGACTAGATTAGACTACATATAGACTGTGTACATTATACAGATTTTGTCATTAAGAGATTTTATTGTAGACATATTGTCTTTCATTGCTGTATTGTTGCTCTACATGCTCTGTGATGGTGGCCCGCTAGTGTGAGATCTTACAAGCGCAGCACAATCAAGTGTGTTATTAAAACTCTATCAATCACAGTAAGATCAGGGTGTTAGCACAAAGAGTGGCCCCTCCGGACCCCTGGGGACCGGTCAGAGGATTATCAGGGTCAACTGGTCTGTAAGTCCCACTGCAGAAAGAGAAAAGCCCCCACAGATCGCCGGACCCTCCCTAGTGCGCACAGCACGTGACACCTTTGTCCAGCCTCTTGTTTAACATTTATTTACTCTGCTGTAAAAGTGAGGGGTGAGGTCAGCATTTATGCATCATGACAAAATCCCCCCACACACACACAGGTGTGTACACCCACAAACACACCCCAACACAGAAGCAGACTAACAAATGCAGGCGTATGCGCACACACACACACACACACACACACACTCCAACACAGAAGCAGACTAACAAATGCAGGCGTGCACACACACACACACACACATTTTATTTGACCAATAGCTTCATTTACTGATTTTCAAAACTAGGAGCAAATTAAACTGATGTATTATTACTCATTTAAATTCTAAAACTAAAACAAGAATAACATCATAAACAGAAAACTACAGATTCCTGTTATTTACTAAAAGGATTTAAAGGTATGGTGGGCAATATCAGAGAGGCTAGCAATAGCAAGCTTTTCTTTCAGAGTCTCTCCAAAGTCACACCTCCTCCAATACACACAAACACATACATAGTTTGATGGGCATGCAGGACATCCAATCATTGTACTGGACCGAATAAAATAATAAAATTAATCCTTAGTCAGAATTCACACATCTTCCCTGTCAACCTCTCAAAGCCACACGAACTGACGCTGTCATTATATACTGCTGACAGATCACATGAGACGGACAGACCTGTCTCACAGCACAATGCCCCCCTCCCCCACCTGACCATCTGCATTTCCCTTTTCCAGAAGACTCACAGTGAGAGAGGACGAAGCTCTGCAGTGGTAAACCCACAGGTTGACCAGGTTTACTAATGTTCCTCATAGAGGACAAGCACGACGGTGTAAGATATGGACACAACAAGAGTGCAAAGCTGGGAATTCTGGAGATATTCCGAGTTGGAAAATTACAGGAACCAACTAGCAATTTTGGGTATTTTTTATCATATACAAACCTAACTATAAACGTGTTCGTTTACGTGACTTATGTCTCATCTTCATCTGTGTGTCATAATTTTTCATATATTTCCACTGACTTTCATGGAATTCCCATAATTTTGCAACAATGTTACAATTATCTGCTTTGGGGCCAGAAGCGAATTGGTATGATCATAATAAAGTGTGTTACGTATGAACAACACCAAACAATTCATTTTGTGTTCTTTTCACTGAAAAATAACTCCAAACTATAAACCAGAAAAACACCCATTAAGCCGAATCAGAAGGCAAAAAGCTTTCATTCCCAAACTATATTTCCCATCATTCTCTGTGGCAGCACAAAGATGATGAAATACACAGATATCACACAGCTATAGCACATCATTCACTCTTCAGTGCTAGAACATTCCTCGTTCTTCAGTCAAATTACTTGAACACATTATAGTTTGGACTTCCCCCCTCTCTCTGTCTTTCTCTCACTCTCTTACACTCTGTGTCCGTGTCCAGCCTACATGTTTTGTCAATGTTCAGAAAATGTTTTATTAAAGAAAGCATTGAAATCATTTCAGTAATTTTGAGTAATTGGAGGTGACGTACAGGGAGCTGTGTGACACGCCCACTGCACGCTTAAAAACACTCCTGCAGCTTCCACGCGCTCACAAAATTGGGCCAAATGTCTCATTACACAGTCTGGACGCCGGCCAAACTCGACTCAGCATTTGGCAGAAGTGAGAAAACAAATACTTCAAGCAAAGCGTTCAGGCTCTGTGCCAGCCAACACTTCCAGAAGAGAACGTCAGAAGACCATCGTCTGCTGCTGATGCAGAACAGACATGAGGAGAACATGCAGGAGGGAGATGAGAACCGGACCTGCACTCATACAAACACTACTGACCTTCCTAAAAATGTCCTTCTCAAACTCATATTATAAAGCTCAGATTTTTCTCTCCCGACTGACGCCAGGCCAACCAAAACAAGAACTTCAAAATAAATAGAACAGAACTAATGCAGGGTGTATTCTACAGTCATCAACAACAAACCTGCATTGACATTTATTGACGAGTATTGCCATAGAAACTAATTAATTTCAGAGCACAATCTCAAAGGGATCAATGTTGTAATTACAGTAATTCTGGTATCACAGTAATTCTCACAGCATTAACAGTACAGTTTCATTAGTGCGAAACATCAGTTCAATAATCAAAAAGGGAAAAGCTTTTTACCACTTTAAGATGTTGGTCATAACTCCAATCTGATTGGCCGTTAGGAGATGATGCGGATGGCCGTCCGCCGGGTGAGAGGTCATCCTCGGGCTCTTGTTTCACCCTGACGGGGGGTGACGGATCGCTCTGAACACCTCCAGCAGATGCACGGTCAACAGAGTTTCCAAACGAGCGTACAGGGAGCTGGACGTGCCCCCGCTGCAGAGCCAGAGTCTGTTTCCTGAGAAATTCCAGTCCACTCACTGGCACGTCATCTTCCTCACTGCCTTCATCCCCCTCCATCATCCCCACCTCATCTTCATCCTCACCTGAGTCTCGGCCTCGGTCCTCCTCATCCTCATGTTCTGAGTCCACACTGCTGTGATTAGAGACTACAGACAACTGCCCGGACCCCAGGGGCCCTGCTGTCCCCATGCCCAGGCCCTTGCTCATGAAGCTGGCCCCAGACACCCGGGCGGCGGCCAGAATAGCCTGCTGTGCCGCGACCTGCTGCGCGTACATGATATGAGCCTCACGCAACACTCGTTCCTTACGCTCCATCTCCACACGCGCCTGCTGCTGCCGCTGCAGCTGCTCCATCATGGCCTCCAGCTTCACGCCCGCGGGGCCGCTCTGAGGGTATCCAGCCCCCAAACTGCCCTCCTGAGAGACAGACAGAAATGATGTGAGGTGAAGTGAGCACTCAACGACAGCTCCAAAGCAGCAAATGTAAATCTTAGCATGTGAGAGAAATGTTCATGGGCATGTTCTTTATTTGTAGCTAAGCTGAAAATTTCGACATTTAAATGGCCGACTATTTTACACACTATTGACTAAAAAACAAAATAAAATTCATAAACAAGCACGTCAGAGGATCTGATGAATTTATACAACTTTTATATACTTCACATAATTTCTAAAAACTTGGTATCAGGGTTTGTTATTATACATTCATTACATTAATTATGATTGTTGTTAGATACACAGGCTGAGATAAAGCATATATATAATAATCCACTTTATCAGTATATTCTGTTGTTTTAGTAAAAACAGATTTCAGTACAATACATGTGGTTTAAGGAAACCTAACAAAAGTTAAAGTCTGGGTTCAAAGCAGGGCCCCTAATGAAACCAGTGTGTGTGTGTGTGTGTGTGTGTGTGTACACCACATGTTCTCACAATAATAGTAAATCTAAAATTACAACTTCTTAAAGTGACTATATAACATATTGAAAAAGATTCAAATCTTTCCGTAATAGAGGTAATATACTGTCAAAATATATTTCTGTAGAAAACATACTACAGAAAACAATCTGTTTTATAGAGTTATGTAATAAGTTATTCAATGTGAAGATCAAACCAGACGGAGAATATTTTATTTCCACATATATTCTGATGATAAAGTGTTGAAGATCTGTGACTGACAGCAGACCAAACCTGACCATCCGTTCAGACCACAGACTGTCTGCACTATTTTAACTGCGTTTAACTGCTTCAAAAATACATGTTTACGATCGTTGTTTTCTAGATTCATTCTGTTCACTCACTATATAACTCCTCTGAAGACCACACACAATACATTCATGTTCATGATCTTCTCCAGGTCTGATATTAAAGCTTTATGATCATCTCACCATCTGTGTTTTGCTTCTGCCGGTGTTGTCCACCATTCCTCCGGTGCGATCTTCTGATCTTCGTTTCTGTCTGCTCGGCGTTTGTCTCTCGCGCTCAGTAATCGTAGTTTTCCGTTCCTCCACCGAGCGCGCGTGAATCCGGTACGCGTTCAAACGCACAGACACCGATCACAGACGCCCGACACACCCGGCGGTCTCGACACGACACAGCTGCCTTCCGCTCGCGTCCCTCGCGACGCGTGTGCGCACACATACATTTGCACAGAGAGAGAGAGAGAGAGAGAGAGAGAGAGAGAGAGAGCGAGCGATGTGCCTTACTTAATGTTTCCCTGCCTTACTTAAATGGTTTTCATTACATTAATGTTTTACACTGTATTTTTGTTTTCTTCTTATTATTTTATATTTTATTTTATATCATTTTTTATTTAACGTTCTTTTATTTTGCAGTTCTTTTAGTTGCACAGTCAAGCAAACTGAAATAAAAAAACAGTGGAGAAAGAACATGCGTGTGAGTTTGTTAACATAAAATAACATATTACATTGTCTAAATAATAAGTATTGAATAAATTGTACAATACAAATTAAAATGACACTTAAAAGTTGGAAAACCAGGATCTTAAATCTGAAGGAAACAGTAGTAAATCTATATTCTACTATATTTTCTATTAAATAAGCACGAACACAAAAACAGAGTATGAAAACTACGCTTCTATTAAAATATAGTAATGGAAAACATGTCTCTGTTTTACATAAATAAATCCATACTGTTGATTGAAAACGCACAACCTGCTGCAGATCATGGGACGTCATGAAAACGCTGAAAAGATCCACTGTTATGACGTCAATAATATTAGTTTTGAAATCATAAGATAAAAAATGCAAATACAAGAATCAAACTGAGTCTGTAAACCAAGTATGCATACTACTTTTAAGACCTAAACACGTTTTAAACTTCAAAATGCCGAAAGCTACACAAGACCGAGTCTGTCAGCAGAACCTGTGATTGTCAGTGAAGGCAGTAACTGTTGCACCAGCGCGACCTCTACCGCTCATGTACGATAGCTGCAAGTTTACAGTCCGCTGATATAATATCAGGCTGTGATACTGAATCACAATAACCACTATACCTTCATTAATGAAAGTTGCAAACGTAGCTGTTGTTTCAGTTGTTTCCTTTATTTGCACAAAAGGTCAATACAATATTTTTATTGCAACAAAATAAACATACTTTAGTTGTTACAAGTCAGTAACCGATTTGTTGTGCCTACAAAGTGAAAAATTATGTGTTTTGTTGCATAGTGTTATAGATAACCAAAACACACACACACACACACACACACGTTTCAACACACACAAAAAGCAAAAGTGACAAAACATACAATACTTAAGAAAGTGTTTTTTAAGGGTTGATACAAATATGCTTGATATAAATTTAAATACAAAACAGCACAGTGAAATTTCACAGCAAATATTTAACTAAAGTAACATCACACGCCTGACACATTCATGTCATAAACAAGAGTGTAAGAAAGTGTTAAAATTCTCCAGCTGCTGAACGCTGAAGTGGAGGCAGCTGATTCTGCAGGACAGTAACCGAACACAGAGAAACAGTTTCAGTATGTAGTGCTAGTATATAGCTTCAGCACAGCTATATGTGTTTGTACTGAACAGCAATGTTGACCTCTGCGTTAAGCATCAATTTGTAAAGGAAAAGTTTACCAACGGAATTTACTGTAAAAATGTTGCTAAACACTTTCAACACAGAGAAACACAGAGACTGTCCAGTCCTGATTTCAAGTATTGAAACTATATAACAGAGTATAAAGAATACAAGCAACCACACACCGCACGCGCACCACACACGCGCGGTTTGGGAATTTTGATGGTGACTGAATGTCACATGACCTGTTAGGAAAACGTGCAGCTCATAATTCTCATAATTCAGATCAATCTAAAAAAAAGAAACAGATTTTGTGTAATGAAATTGAAACCTGAAAACAGATTTTCACTGTGACTTTTTCATGACAAATGAGGAACATTATTACATTACTGTCATGTGATAATTTAATATTATTGAAATCATTGAGTATTTATGCATTGCTGTATTTATTGTACTGGCCTTAATTTATGCTAATTTAATTAAGAATTATGTCACTGCATTTTTTAATGTTACATAATATTAAAATCACAAGGCCATAATATTACATGGTAAAAAAACTTGAGTCATAAAAAAGGTTACAAACATCAAAAGATGTCAAAGAAAGTTTTCATTGCTTCACGTGCTGTAGTGACCTCACAGGTGTTGAACTGAATGTTGAGCTACTGTACAATGAGCTCAGATTCTGGCAGATTTCTGTGTTTCTCTGACTGTTCAGTGCTGGGGTTGTGGGTTCGATTACTGCACGCAACACGATGACACGTCTGAACAGCAGCACAGAGATGAGCTCATAGCTTTCGGGGGGATCAGGTCCAGATCTTCATCATCTGGTATTTCATCTAGATGATATCCATCCTTCAACAGCTGCCTGCTCAGCTCTGGATGCACCTGCACCACGTCACAATGAACAAGCTTTTTTAACAACATATACTTTAATGATAAGCTAAAGTCACATGACCTCTTAGTCCAATGATAAGATAAAGTCACATGACCTCTTCAAGTGCCGTTCACTAAATCATCATCTTGAAAACAAATACAGTTATTTTGCTCTTTATGTCCAATTTGTGAACATGTAACACTGATAAATTTAAGAACCAGTCACTTCCAGTGACTGAATAAAACACTGTAACTGGAGGATCACGCCAGGAGCTTTACTGTATGAATGTCCTGACACTGTATCAAAGCAAGTGTTATGATCTGAAACTAATAATCCAGACACAACGATGAAACAAACAGATTATTGATAGAAAGAATCAAATGTTTGTTAGCAGCTCACCTCAGCTGAAGAATATCCTGATGAGCAGTCCAGCTCAGCATCACTGGGGTGAAGATTAAACATGATATTAAACACGTCACACATCTGACTGTACATCACTAAAGATCTCTTGATGTTTCTGTACCTGTCTGAATCCACAGAGACGAGAAAATCCTCCGTCTGACTCAGAGCTGTGTATCCTTTATTAAACTTCATGCTGCAATACAAAAAGACAATAAACTCATGTTGGACCGTACACAGCTTTCTCATGTAAGACTTAAATGTTTGGTCGGATGAGCATGTGGGCTTCTCTTCTCTTCTAACAGAAGGTCTGAAACCTGGAACAATCATGAATAAAGGTCACATGATATGTGATCTTATCTAAAATCATATATTAGGCTTCATATTATGAGCTGTGTGACTGCAGATCACAAGAGGAGTCAGCAGGTCTTTAATTACGTCTTTGGTTTGTGTCTGGGTTGTTGAAGCGCAGGCCTGTCTGGTCTGACACTTCTCTTCTGCAGAACTCTTCTGGCTGCATCTCTGTGTTTCTCTGCAAACACAAGACACAGAAACCCTCCGATTCACACCTGACACACAACACTTAATCAGCATTAACACAACACTACCTTTAAAGCACAAATGTTATTTCAACATTCTGTTCCCTGCAGAGAACCTACGAAATTTTGTGTGCAAAGCAGGAACTTTGGACATGATGTACGGTCCTCTCTTCTCCACGGCTCTCCCTCGCTCATCTCCTGCCTGTGTCCGCTCACCAGGTCCAGAATCCTCATGATGCTAAATGATTTCCAGCATTAGTGCAGTTGAATTTATGGATCATTATGATGAAATGTCAGTTTCTCCAACAAATATCATTAGAATTCATTTCATATCGTTTCATTTCCAGCCAACAAGAAACGTTCTCAGAACGTTGGCTAATGTTCTCCAAAAACCCTCTCAAAGTTATCAAAAACATACCTACAGTAATGTCAGTAGAACGTTTTATGATAACTTTGAGATACCATTAGACAACGTTCTGAGAACGTTCCCAGTCCAAAGCGTTTGAAATCCAAGTAAATGATCTTCAGATCCACAACAATGTTGAAACGGAAATAAAATTCTGACTAAACACACTATGACAAACTCAACAACAAATGCCAGCGGACACACAGGACGTTGTGAGTTTTCTGTGTTTGGGTGTCTGCGGGTTTACTGTTTTAATATCTTTTAATATGTTCAATTACACAGAAACTCAAACGCGATTAAAAATCACCTTCAGCCGCGGTGAAGACTCGTAAGCGGACAGTTGATCCGCCTGCTTCCGCTCCATGTCACTCATGTTTCAGTCTTAGAATTAAAGCGCAAGTATGAAATCATGACTTAAATCAGACAGATTAAGAGCACACCGACACAATTTAAACACTCTGCTGTAAACATGAACTTCTTCTTCACCTGTCGTCATGATCAGATCATTGCGCGCAGTGCTGCCCCTCACAGGCGCCCCAGCGCTACTGCAGCCTCACAGCGGCTACTGCACAATGTATACTGCATACTGCACTGTCTACTCATTTTACAGAATGTAAACTTAAAATGTGCCAAAGAATATATAAACAATAAATATGCCTGAAAAAATATTTATCATATATTTATTATATAATATATTTATAAAATATTTATTTTGCATATTTAGTCTGATTTTGTGTGAAAATACTTTTGGTCTAAACCCTTTACAGTTATGTTTTAAATGGTGACACTGGATTTGTTTTGACAATTTTGTAGTTGTAGGTTTTAATGGGTCAAAAACACACAAATAATGACATACAGAACACTTGAAATCCTTCAGAATCTCGATGTTGACGGTATGTTTGCTGAGCAGAGACAAGTCATCGTTTACTGTCTAACCGTTGAGAAAAACAACACATTCTCACACTGTCAGTATTGCTCAGTTTATTAGGTCCACTATTTTAACAGAATGGAACAGAGTTTGGTTTCCTGAATTTCACACATCGTGTGGAGAGGTAGAGTCCTCACAAATTCACACAAACCCTGAAAGATAAACAAAGACACACATCAGAGCTGGATTATCATTAGATTATTACATAGTGTCTGTTCACTCAGATAAACACTGTATCCATTGAGCCATGTAACAATACTTTATTTCATGGCTAAACAACTTCAAGTCACTTAAAAAGTTTAAACCCTCAGGATGTTTAATAACACAGACCAATTGGCTTTGAACACAGTAATATCACTTTTTTATTTGTATGATGCTTTTCACAATATATTCTTTAAAGCTGAAACATGTAACTTTTGTGTCATAAAATTGCAGGTGACTTCACATACTTTTCTTTGCGTATGTTAAATTTACATGAAGCCAAAGCAACATTTGGACCAGACAGTTCAAATAATAACTTATTATCATAAGCTTAAAACTTACAGCTGTGAATCAGGGTAAGGAGAGCGTTTTGATCACTGATCTGTTATGTACTTGCTCATTAACTGATATTTGTTCGTTTTTTTAAACCATAAAAGTTACGAGTTGCAGCTTAACAGAAGATGATGTCTTAATGTTTTAGCTCACCATGAGGAGATTCACACTTTGTCGATGCCCAGCTCTTCTGGGGTGGAGATGCCCAGCTCCTGCAGTGTGGGGTTCAGCTCCTGGAGCACAAACGGGTAAATCTCCTTATGAGGTCCCGATTTATCCTGAGAAAACATTTCTGGGAATTACAAAAGCCTGCAGGGCATGTTAATGATGAGACAGAAGAAACCAATTACACTCACAAAGTCCCACACACAAACAATTAACCTTATACCTCCTGTCATAATGAACAGAGCACACTTATGCGGATTAGCTCATTTTGTGATTAAGAATTAATGACTTTTCAGTAAGTATTAGATTAAAGCCCTACAACCGTTCACTAATAATAAAAAGATTAAGCCGAAATGTACGAATATACCGAGACCAGTTCAAACATCTTGGATTCAGAAAATGCTTCTGTGATGTAATTTAAAACAGCATACACAAGATAAAAGAGAGAAAAGTCAAAAGTTTTCACGTCTCACTTTGACAGCTTCTAGGATGCGGATGGCGCTGGCCAGATCGTTCAATCTCCTGCAGGCGCGCAGAGCAGAATCCAAGATCTTGGGTTCAGGAACCAGGTCGTATCCAATCAGAGTGTTCATACCTGTGGAGAAAGATCAGGAAAAAAAGCAGTTGTGTGAATCTTAAGACAACGTGCATTTTGTTTATTGTGATGGGGTGGGCGGAGACAAACGTAATGGGTGTGGCATCAAGATCAGAGAGGCGTTTATTTAAACATAATATAAACTATTTAAAGTGCTCAAATAAAAGGGGCCTGATGTGCAGATAAGAAGAGGCTCAGTGAATGTGGGGGAGCGATTCGTCACAATACAGAGTAAGAAGTTTAGTGATGGACTGGCCACCTGTCCAATGTGTTTCTCTACCAGCGGCATGCTGGGATAAAACTTGCACAGGCCAAGCCGTATAGAAGATCATCATTTTCATATTTTCCCACCAAATTCTTTTCATTATAATGTATCTGGACAATGTTAATTTTCAAGCACGTTATTTCTTTTTTAAATTTTGGAGTGAAATCTGGCGTCACCTTTGCGCAGCTCCCAGGCGTCGAGGTCTGGCTTGCTGAAGTACGTCATCCAGCGGGAGTCAAACTCCTCATCTGTCTCAGCTTTAGCATGAGAGTAAAATCTCACCGCCACAGGAGCTACAAAACATGTCAAAAACTGTCCATCACAGAATCAACCGCAACACAGTCAGAAATAAAACTACTCAGACAAAAACAACACAATAACATAGCAGTATAGCAAACTAAAACATAGTTTGTTTATAGTTTGACATGTACCATGTGAAAAACAATATCAGTATCGTTTAAGATTTATAGTGACAGATTTATTTCATAATTATTTTTTACCATTACGCATGACATGTATCTTAAATTATGATGCAATGAAATATAATACATGTGTCATACGTGCGCCAGCAGACAGTCTGTATTGTGAGTCATTACAAGGGCAAACACACACAACATTGACATTGACTTCAGAGCAGAATCAGATCTGATCTCTGTTCAATCACGTGTATTGATATCATGTTCACCTGTGTGAGCGGCTCGGACTCGAGTTAAAGTCCTGGTACCGGCGCGCAGAACCGCTGAAAACATGCTGCTGATGACAACAGACCAGTATACGTCCAAAACTACGGAACCAACAGATCAGGACGCACAGTGATGACGCCAAGAGACGGCGAACCAAGATTACGTATAAGGGGGCGTGGCTGTAAACATGCTTTTAATTTTATTTAAAATAACAACATTGGGAGACATACATAGAAGTAGATTATTCCACATCATACAAATATAATTTAACATGTTATCTAACTCTTTATTGACAAATTTGTTATTATATAAGTAAAGCATCAAGTAAATCGCACAACTCTGACACAAAATAGTAGTTATATTCGAATATTGTCTTTAAAGTGAGAAATAAGATAATAATCTACATAAATATTTTATGGATGCTATATGCTACATGTGCTATATGTATAAACTATATAGGATGTGATACTGTAATTTCACCACCAGATGGCAACAGAAACACACACAATATATTTACAATATGCAAAGAAAACTGCATTTTTCCAATAAAAGAGTTACTATATTTAAATATTGTTTTAACAACGAGGGAGGTTTTGCTCTGATTTATATGGTTAAGCAAACACCCCCCATATCCCCTTCCGACACACACACACACACACACACACACTGAGGTTGTGTTCTGATCACTGGAACCCAATGAGAAGTCCACACAGAACCTGACAGAACCTGTCTCAGTTCTGCAGATGGGCTGATATCAATGAGTAGAACTGCTTGGCAGCGTTTCTCTAGCAGGTGAACAGGTTGTAGTTCACTGCTTTCAGTTCGTATGAGAACATTTCCCTTATTTCCATTAAGTAACACAAATGGGAAAATGTTATTTTGAATGTTCTAGAAACGTTCAAATGTTAGTTTTAACATTATTGCTTGGTTGTGAGAACGAATTCAAACATTTTTAAGTTCTGTAACATTTTAAAAACGTTCCCGTAACAACTTAAGAATAACGTTTGTGATATAAACATTAACCTTCCACTAACGTTACAACACGATTTTTTGGATAACTTTAAGAGAACTTTTATCAAACGTTAGCCAACCTACTGAGAACGTTCCCCGTGAGCTGGGTCATGCTCTCTTCAGTGTGCAGTACAGCCGTGAATATTAGCCATTAGAAATATTTGTAGAATTGTCTCACATCTCTCTGTTTCCGCAGACTCTGTCCAGTTAATCACAACGTGTTTGATGTGTGTAATCCGCTAATATTGTTCAGTATGTAAACTCTGCCAAGCTTTTATTCCGCGGACATTATCGTGTCTCACAGCTTGGACTCCAGCACAGCAATTACACCCTTAACTGCTTCCATTAACTCAACATGCAGGAATTTCTGTCCCTCTGCATGAGCTCTCACACGCCTCGCGCCCCGGCTAACAAAGAACGTTCTCAGAACGTTGGATAACCCTCTCGAAATGTTTTCTCAACGTTATCAAACATATTCTTGCAGTAAGGTTAGCAGAACGTCTTTTAACATCATATATCTATATTTTAAAAACGTTAATAATGGAACGCTTTAAAAACGTTACCAAAAATTCAATAGAGCTCCTACAACCAAGCGGTTAATGTTAATACAACGTCTAAAAAATTGACGTTTTGAACGTTTCTAGAACATATATATATATATATATATACATTTTTCATCATCTGCAGACACTTCTGATCTCTGGCCAGCTATTGTCTGCTGAGGATAAGCATGTGCACACAACCAAACTGCTCTGAAATCAGCAGTCCCACAACTATGGATGTGTGAAGAGCTTTATTGCTGAGATGTATCATTTCGTGTTAAAATTCGGTCATGTGTGTTACTGTCTGTAACTTTAACCTCTCTACTGTCATCTCTGTTTGAAGCATAAAATTGCAGCTTACCTTACATTCTTTTCTTTACATATATTTAAGTCATATTTTGACATTTCTCAGGAAATAGGACCCAACAGCTCAAATTATGAACCATTCTTTAATCTTACAGTTGTGGATCGGAGTAAGCTAAGGAGATCGTGTTGAACACTGATTTGTCATGTACTTGCTTAAGAAGTGATGTTTCTGAGGCGGGGCTTAGTAAACAGTCGCTCGTTTGATAAATACGAGAGTCACACTGGCCAGCTCTTCTTCAAGAGAAGAGCTTGACTTTTACAAAGTCAAAGTCACTAAACAATCATGGTCAACATATACATACAAACACATCCCAGCCAACAGGGAACGTTCTCAGAACATTGGCGAATGTTCTCTAAAAGTTCTCTCAAAGTATTAAAAAATGTGCTTACAGTTACATTAGTAGAACGTTTATATAAATAAATAAAAATATATATAATGTTATATATATATAAAATGTTAGTGGAACATTTTAAAACGATTATTAGAATTGAAAACGTTTCACTAACATTCATAGCCAAGCAATAACATTACAACTACATGTAAAAAAACTACATGTTTTGATCAAAATATTTTTTAAACCCTTTTGTTTTTGTTTTATTAGCTGCGACTGTAGCAGTGTGTCGGTCTCTGTGGCTGGTTACATTCATCTGTATTTCAGCACAGAATGTCACATGCCTGCCGGAGGCCTGAGGTTGCTGTTATAGTTACTGTGTAGTGTGTGACGTGCTCTGCAGATGTGTTGTGCGGGCTTCAGTGTGTGTGTGTGATTTGCATTACGGTGGAAGGAGGGTGCTGCTGACTTAGATAAGACCCGCTCTCTAAATTACACCCCTCAGTCTGTAGCCCTCCAGAGTTTGTTCCAAACCGCTCGCTCCCTCCAGCTCGGAGTTCAGCACCCTATGATGATTTATGTAGTCGGCTGGAAAAAGAAGGATAATGATGTGTCCATCACAGACGAGAGAACTTTAGGAGAGACTGTGGAAGACTTACACAGTGAAATACAAAAGGCTTTTAAAGGGACAGTTCACCCACAAATGGAAATCCCAGCTAACAACGTCAGGTTGCCAGAACGTTTCCCTAACATTCCATTACATAACAAAAATACTAAAAATGTTATTTTAATAGTTTTAGGAAAATTTAAAAGGTCCAGATTTTTTAAACATTGTATTACTGTTATTGCTTTGTTAGAAAGAATGTCATTCAAACATTTTTCAATTCTGTACCATTTTTAAAATGTGCCACTAACAACTTAAGAATAATGTTTTAAAATATATATGATAAAATATAACAGAAATGTTCTACTAACATTACTACAATGCCTTGAAAATCGAACCCGCAGCTTTTGTGCTGCTAACGCAATGTTCTGCCAAACGAGCTACAGGAACACCAGATCCTTGTAAAAGTTCATAATACATTCTTCTTTTCACACAAAAATGATCAGCATAAAGGGATCGTAAATATTGACAGAATGTTTATTTTTAGGCGAGTTAATAAACTCTAAGAAAGACCCGCATCATTGTTCTGCTGTACACGCTTTAGGACATCAGAAAGCAGATCTGCACACTTTCATTTGCACTGGCTGTATTGTGAACGCATTAAAAGGACTCCAGAGACATTTTGATAAATTGAAGCATTAAGCAGTTTTCAGTCCTTAAGAGATTTTCATTATGATCAGAAGAACATCCTGAGGTTAGACAGAGAGACGCACGAGCTCGCTGGAGGCTGGAGAGCTCCGTTCAGAAGAAGCTCAGAACGCTGCTGCTGGGAGAATCTCTGACAGAGACACAATCTGTGATGATGCTGAGAGAAAACAACAGATCGTGATTTTGATGAAGGGACTGTCAGAAACACTGAGTGTGTGTGAGGACACATCACAGGGGAACAGATGAGGTCATGAAAAGAGATTCTATCTTTAACGTTTAGCTCTTAAACCTAAATCACTACCCAGCTAACAGGGGAAACATTCTCAGAATGTTGGATACTGTCTTGCAGTAACATTAGTGGAACATTATTTTAACATTCTACATCATATATCCCATCCCATATTCTTAAGTAGTTAGTGGAACGTTTTAAAAAGTTACAGAATTAAAAAATGTTTGAATAATGGTCTTAAAACTGAGCAATAACATTTATTACAATATCTAAAAAAAATCGGGACATTTTGAACATTTCTAGAACATTCAAAATACCATTTTGAACATTTTTTTTACCTTAAGGAAACACAAAGAAAACGTTAGCTGGGTATACCTGAGAATTAGCTGAATAAATATTTATAATTCTTCTGCACTGGACCAAACAGAAATGCTATTATAATTTTTTATCAACTTTAAACAGAAATCTCAGTTCCATAGTGACAGAATTATTCCTTTGAAAACCATAAATAGAGTTTTTGATGTTGAGCTGTCCAGACAGACCGCAGAACTCCTGATGAGTCTTACTGTCATAAAAATGCCCGTCAAACAATGTTTTTACTGGTTAAAATGGAAATTGCTTTTTCGTAATCAGAACAAACATTTCGCAACCATAAGCAACAAAACAGAGTTTGGCTCTAGATGATGTGTTTACGATAAGCTGCAGCTGGTGATTTTATCCCACACATTATATGACAGTAACAGAATGACACAGACTGTCATTCAGTTTGCAGGCAGAAGCTTATCTGTATGAATGTAATTAAATCAGCTGTCTGTTCAATAAACCCCCTCACACACAAACATTTATCAGGACCTGCTGCGGCATTGGAAACAAACGCATCACCTGCGGGGACTTTTCTGCCCTTAACAATGACAAACAGCAAATGGTTTATTTGCACGTAAATGTGCAGCGGACAATAAGACATGAAAACAGATATTCATGATTTTACAGCATGAAGTTCCGAGTGGATAAATCTAGCAAAAACACGCCCGAAAGCAAAAGAGACTTTTTGTAAAATGAAGCCCCTTCAGGCCTTTTCCAAGATTATTAAGATGATGATTATTAATATTATTTTTACCCAACTACAGTCATAAATATACAGCAGAAAACAAGCTTAATTGCTAAGAAAATGTCACAGCGCAAAAATTTGAAGGGTTCTAAAAACAGACTTTATTTTCTTGATGTAAAGAAATGCATGTTTTTTAACAGTTTCACGAGCTTCACACAGATAACTGTAATTCTGTCTCTCGGTCATGGCTTGCATTTGATTTTGCTGTGATAAAACAAAGAAATAACACAAGGTGAACACAAGAGCGCTTGAGTCACAAACTTCTGAAGCTCTTTCTGTGTCCCTGTGCGACTGAAACAGATCTGATTTATAAATATCATATGTGTAAATTGATGTCTATGAATTAAGTAAGTTATATATAAGAACGTGACATCATAAACATGAAAGGATTTTGTTCACTGTTATGATGTCACAGCTGAGGTCAGCTCAGGAGTCAATGGAAACGAATCTGTTGTGAGGCTCACAGATCCTCTGAGAACAGATCGCCTTCACTGGGTAATTTAAGGTTGTAGGAACGTTTCTGTAATGTTTACACCAAGTACTAAAAATGTTAAAAATGTTCATTGTTTTGAACATTCTAGGAATGTTCAAAAAGCCTTTTTTAGACGTTGTATTAACATTACTGTTTGGTTATAAGAACATTATTCAAACTTTTCAAAGTTCTGTAACTTTTTTAAACGTTCCACTAACAACTTATGAATAACGTTATGATTTATAACATAAAAAAATCATTCTACTAACATCACTGCAAGAACATTGACTTTGCGAGAACTTTTAGAGAACATTAGCCAATGCTCAGAGAATGTTCTCAAAACGTTCTCAGATTGTTCTAAGTACCCATGATGCTCAGAGACAGGGTCTTTTAGCTTGTGGCTCGGTCAGGGAGCCGGAAGAGTCGATGGCTCTTTTCTCCACCACATGTGAAAGCTCTCCTCTCTTACTCTCGTCCCACAGCGTGTTCTCAGGCGGCTGATAACCCGGTTCCTGAGGGTCCAGTGGATCTTTGGAGAGCAGGATGCTGATGGACGGAAGAGTTCGGTGGACGGTCATCTCGGAGTCGCCACCTTCCTGACTCTCCCAGACTTCCTGTAAGCTTTTGTACTGCAGTTTGGTCATCTGATGAAGACCTCTGATCTTCCTCTTCATGATCTCCGCGCACGTGATGGTTTTGGTGACGGCCCGTCCTGACCCAGTGAACACGACCTGCCTCAGTCCCGTCTGAATGCCGTCCTGGGCCTCGTCCTGCATGCGCGCCATGGCGAAACCCATGAGATTTCGAATTTTGCTGCCCTCTTTCACCTTCATTTCCAGCACACCTGCCGGCAGTCCGGGAAACGGGCACACGCTTTCCTCCTCGATGCGACACACTTTTTTAAAACCCGCAGCGGGACCCTGCTTGAGCCCGGGATTGACTGGAGGCGGGGCCGGTGAAGTGGACACACCCTGGGCGTGCGTGACCTGACCCGGAACATGCAGTCTGGGGTCCCAATCGGCACTAGGCTCCATGGCACGATGTTTGAACACTTAAAATGGACTCTAGACGGACTGTCAAAAGTGCCTCCAGCGAACATTCACACATTTCTTCATTTTAAACACTCAAATTAAACACTGTTCCGCTGTCTTCTCTAATCTCATGTGTGGTTAATGTCCTGCGGCACTGAAGAGAGTTCAGTGTCATGTCCGTGGTGCTTCACCAGCATAAAGAAGCAACAGACAGAGGAATCAACTGATCTGAGAACATCACCAGACACACATGCACCTACAAATCTCTTGTTGTAAAGTTCTGAATATTCCTGAACGCTGAATTGTGCTGATCTCCTCTCTGAATGAGCTGTTTATTTCTTAACTTCCTCTTCTTGGATGTAACTTTCAGTGACAATACCTCAGAGATGTTCCCATCAGCTCGCTCACTTCTGAGGGACGATCCAGCACAGATGTGGTTCTCTCATCTCCTCCAGACCTCTCTGTTCTTTCCTCTGTGCAGATGTGCACACAGAGGAGCTTCACTCTGACCCTCAATGTGTTCCTCTCTGTCTGCTCTTCTTCCACGTGCTGGCAGGGCTCGACAGGGTTTCTGGAGGCTGCGATCTCTCTGTATCTCTGCTGGCACCCGTGCTGTCTCGTAAATGCAGGCAGGGGATCTGTGAGAGAGAGAGAGAATGAGGGGGAGAGAGAGGGAGGCCAGTCTTCTTAAAGTCACAGTAGCGCCAGATCCCAAAGGAATAAGAGTGCTATACTGGCACTGAAATAACAAAAAGGTATATTTATGAACATTTATGTTTTCTGTGGAACGCACAGGACCATAAAATGTCCTTTCCAATCCAATCATTACATTGGATCCGATTACAACGACAGGATTCTCTAATTGCCTGTCAAACAATGCACATGTTCATGTGCTGGAGGAGGGCAGGATTTTGTGTTTTTAAAGCTGGGTTGCCATTGCTAACCTTTAAAACTGAACGCGGAACCACTGGGACTCAGAAAGATGCTTTTTCAGCAGCTGAATGAAAGTGTGAATGAAATTAGCTGGAATCTAATTGAAAACATCCTTGCCCAAAGTCAAGCTGCTCAAGTGTGCTGAGCTCGGCCGCTGCCCCTCTGCATGAGCCGGACTATTACCATCTGCATAATGTGATGCTAATGGTCTTTATTATGAATCTTGGGAAAGTGCGTCTCCTGTAAACGGACATCTGGGCTGTGAATAAAGGGCAAGAATTTAATTAGGACTTATTTGGCAACATCTCTCGTTTTGTTTCTGTATCACCTCATATAATATCCCTTAATCCAGTTTAAATAACCGCCTGTGATTTAATATTTACACGTCTGTGTATTTTCGCTTGATTTTTAGTGTACAGTACATTACCTCCGTCCAGGATGCATGCTAGCTAAAAACGCTTGAACAAACGCTACAGTATTAAGACTCATGAGACTTGAGTGTGTTTTTCTTTTTACTCGGACCAATAAGCAGTCACCTAGCAACACCCTGACAACCACCCATAAAGCCCATCTTGGCGTGAGTTTTGCATTGTAACACCGCTCTGATTTTCTTCCGAAAAAGTACTGCTGGAAAAACAGAATCGTGAAGTTTCTCGAATAAGCACAAATTAGCAAAAGCCTTTTTTTCTCTTTCTTTGTGTGTTAAGGCCGACAAAGTGAGCTTGCCAAACCCTTCATGTAATTCTCTGGATATTTCCTCTCAGAGTGGGTCATTCAGCCATGATGTTGTGCAGTGAGTTTTTCAGGAGTCTGCTTAGCACTGTGTTCTCTGTCACTTAAGCACACTATCAGCAGAGACAGCAGAGCTTCTGCAGGCCAATCCCACTGGAGGAGAGTCGGACAGAATGAAGGCTGAGCCAATGAGAGATGACAGTTCATTCAAGCTGAACCAATGAACTGTCACAGACAGAGGAGAAAGTGTGACACACAAACACACACACACACACACACACACACAGAGAAACTCTTTCTTATTTAAAGATTCCCCAGAGAACGAGGTGAAAAACACCCCAAAGTAATTCAATTCCTTTGATTAATAACACTTTTTAAAGAAAACAATGAGCTTATTATGTATTTTTTGTGTTGTTCTCCAAGCAAAATATCCAAACATAATTAAGGTCACCATGAAGTCAAAATCTACTATTCTTATTTATTATGGAATAGTGCAGTGTTTATTATAAATGATTCTTCTGCACATTATTATTTTTAAATTCATGTGTCATCTTTAATCAAAATCTGAAAATGTACTTCCCCTCTGGAACGACAGACCTTCTCTGATGATGTCAGTCTGACGGCTTGGGCGGAGCTAGAACTTTTAACCACTCCCCTCCAATGGTCAGACACTATAGCCAATCAACTCGCAATGAAAAAACAAGCCACTCCCTCCACGTTTCACTTTGCGTCACAGAATTACGGCGGTTCGCACAGACACATTAACTTGTGAGTCACAATTGTGCCTGACTGTGTTTCTCAAAGTTCTCTCAATGACACAACGTCCTACAGTATATAAACATTCTGTGTCCCTCTAAACTCACACACACACACAAACTACAGTCGCACGAGGTACACTGTATTAATAAAACATTTATTATCGAAACTACATTCATATTAAAACAATGAACTCAAATCAAACCAGCCCTAATCAAACTACACTACACGTGACGCCACTGATGGGAAAAAAAATTACTGAATCACATATTTTGGAAACGCTCGAATGATAATAAATAACATCGTATGAATTCAAATGACAAAGAAGCCTAAATCAAACCAAAATCTGTGTGTCACTCACACTGATTAAACCTGACAGCCAATCGGTACGTAGCTGAAAGATTCTGGCCCCTCCCCATTTTTACTAGGCTCTGCATAATGTTCCAGAAACAAACTGCGTGTCATGCGTTTATTAACAGTGCAGAGTAACAGCAGAACATTGTTAAAAGCGCCATGAGCGTGCAGTCAGACGAGAGAACACACACATTTCTCACAATTACTGATAAACAATCATTTCATGTTCCTCTCATCTCACTGCAACAATTTGTTTCTCGATTGGGTGTAAATTTGTTTTTAAATATGATAAACTCTTCACTGAACACAACACTGCCCACAGCAGGAGGCACTGCGGTGAATGCCTCCACTTAGATGAGTGTGTGTGTGTGTGTGTGTGAGGGGGTAAATGATCGTTTGGGTGAAATTACCCTCATCATTCATAAGGAGATACACAGCTGCCTGCGGCGAGAGACAGACTGAGTGAGAGAGCTAGAGAGAGAAATTATATTATTTGTGTTAAAAGATAAAATGGGAAAGTATGACTACATGACAGGCGGGCGAGAGAAGAGTCAGAGCAGAAAAGGGATCACGCGATAATTCTTCTGTAATATATATATATAGCATCATCATGTGATGAAGTGCAGAGAAAGTATTTCAGAACGACGCGATGATTTGAGGCTAATTCATCTCAGATTTCTTAGATTTAGTAGCTTAACAAATCAATCAATCAAACGAATCATATCAAATCAACAGCACCAGCTCACACTGAAATTCACTGTGGATGACAGAATAAGCCAGCTAACACGTGTAGGTTGCAGGAACATTTCCCTAACAAAACTTATGTTAAAAATAATGTTTAAGGAACATTCAAAACGTCCAGTTTTTTAAATGTTGTATTTACCTAATAGCTTGGTTACAAGAACATTGTTCAAACATTTTTTAAGTTCTGTAAAGTTTTAAAAATGTTCTACTAAGAACTTAAGAATAATGTTTTGTGTGTGTGTATATATATATATATACAGTATATAGTTAAAAATACATTTTACTAACGCTACTGCAAAAAGTGTTTTGAGAACTTTTTAAGAGAATCTTTAGAGAACATTAGCCAACGTTGGGAGAGCGTTCCCTGTTAGCTGGGAACAGTCATAAGATGAAACGCTCTGGAACAAAAGTGAGGCCTCTCAAAAGAACTTTTTAATGTTTTAAATTCAATGACATTTTATTGCATTTGCATTTTAATTGTTTTACATTTCAATGTGAATGTAATATTGTGAACGTTTGCCAGCATATAGATGAGCTGAAATCTAATCGACATGCAACTAAAAGCCACAAAACTCTTTAGCTTGCATTTAACTGGGAGTGCTGGGAATATTCTCTCTCTCTCTCTTTCTTTCTCTCTCTCTCTCTGTTTCTGTATAATCGTTTAACCTGTCCATGATAAGCAGGAACCTCACATCATGTTTGATTTGGGCTGATGATGATATGACCTAAACTGTTTCTTTTTCGAATCGGGAACAAAACACCAACAGTGTTCTTCAGCATCTCCAGGGCAAATACATCCTGAGCAAACATCCCAAACAGCAGCCACAGCTACCCCTGCAGCCCCGCGCCAGGAGCTCTGACACATCTGATGATCGGGGCAGACACACAGAGAACAGAGGCCAGAGGGGTGTAATTACACCTCAAAGCCCCGATCTGTCTCCAGCACCCCTCGGCACTGCAATGCAGATACACACACCATACAGAGACAGAAAATACACCTTTAATCAAGGAGACAGTTGCGGTCTACTGATTAGGGACTCAGACGTGTAACCAGGAAGTTGCCAGTTCGATTCCCAGTGCTGGCAGGAAACAACTGAGGTGCCCTTCAGCAAGCCACCTTATCCCCAACTGTTACCCATGTGCCGCAGTGCTGCCCCCCACTCTGTGTGTGTGTGTGTGTGTGTTCACGACTTACTAATCCAATATGTGGGCATTAACTGGACGGGTTAAATGCAGAGGACAAATGAAAGATAACAGAAAACAGATAAAGCAGTGGAACAAGAATCAGGTTAAACTGTTAAACTTGTTTACAGCTGGTTTTACTGTCACTAATCAGTGTGACCCTGTATGATGGTGAAAGTTCCTGCATTTAAATATGATCATTTGGGCTGAACGCAATGATTTTTATTTTCTTGAACGCAAACATTTTATGGTCCTGCACCGTCCACAGAAGATATAAATACAATATAAATATAAATAAATATATAAACATTCAGAGCACAAAGCGATTGCCGTCAGGATGTGAAGAGTCTTTCAAACAGCATAACAAAAAATGTTTTGGAAAAAATCACCTGCCTCCCAGGTTCAGAAACCAAACAATACAAACTATTGATTCTGTTTTGGTATATCTGATATTCAAAAGAAGATTTTAGACTGTTCATTGCATCAAGATGAAATGTTGTTTTTCATTGCACGAGTCGAGTATGTCAACAGAGAGCGTTTAACTGAAGAAGCTCTTCAGCGCACTTCTCATTATTTTCATTAGCTGATAATGGCAGCTGCTTGCCCTGCTTCAGACCGACGCGAATAAAATTCATTACAAGATTCTGATCAATTAAATTAAAAACTATTAGCGGTTCGTGGAAAAAAGCAAATGACTAATTAATGGTTTTCTGTTAATGAATATTTACAGAACAAATGACATGCTATGTTATCAGAGTACATCCTGTCCTGAATGAGCAACTACACACAGCACAACATAATTCAAACGTAAATTAAAGCGTCCAATCAAATGAACCAATCGAAGCATCTTCAGCCGTCAATCATGAGTGATGTCATAGTCTACGCTCATCATTTACAAATAATGATTTTCTATTTACATTCTCTGTCACACCTGCAGCGCTGTGATTTCTGGACCGAGAGAGTCTTACCGCACGATCCACCACAGCGGCAGAAACCCGCAACAATCCCACAATCCATCTCGAGAATGTGACGTGCAGCTTCCGTAGAAATAAAATGAAAACGCTCGCACACCTGCGCTCAAAACGAAACAATGATGTTAATACAACGTCTAAAAAACTGGACGTGTGCATGATTAACTCAAGATGCTAAACAATGCTCGTCTAATTAAAAACAAGTAAATGAAAACAATTACAAAACACATTTCTAGTGGACAGACTGTCACTGATTCAGATCATTATATGATCTCAGTAAATATACAACAAATTGAACTTGATCAGGTTAAACTCCTCTTATGAAAATTAACCATGGTTTCACTACAAATGAAAACCATAAACACATGGTTACTATAGTTAAACCACGGTAAACACAAGTTAACCATGCTACAGAAATCATAGTTTAACAATGGTATTCGTAGTCAAACTGTGGTCATACAAATGGCAAATCCATCCGTCACTAAGGAAACCGTGGCTAACTTTTATAAGGCTGTTGTTGTGATCTCATCAGTGAGATTGTAAGTGTTTTATCAGAACTTCAGCTCCAGGGAAACGACTGTATTCCAGATCTTGTGTAAAGTCGAGCAATTCAGCATGAATCCAGATGGCTAAGAACTCCTGAGAGAGAGCGAGAGAGCGAGAGAGAGAGAGAGAGAGAGAGAGAGAGAGAGAGAGAGGAGTGTGTACTCCCTGCAGTGCCCATTCGTACCGGGTCACTACCCACTTCGTCATGCTCACTGAGATGCTGGGTCGTCTAACACAGCATGCTGTGAGAGAAATGTCAAGTGTGTGTGTGTGTGTGTGTGTGAGAGATTCGACTTCATTTACTGCAGGAGTAATTAAATTCTTTTTTAATTAAAATCAGTTGCTTTTTAACAGTTTTGTTTGAATTGACAGATAATGACATACAATATTGACAATGAACATCAGAGAATCTGTTTATTCAAACGTCCTGCTAACAATAAGAGGGTCGTTTCACAGGGTGGATTGTTCCAGCAGACAGAACCAGTTATTTGCACATTCTCTCTGTTTTAGTTTCCAGAACACTAAAGAAATTATGCAAATAAGGCAGTGGCACAAACACACCCAAAACTTGCTGCATGCTATTTGCAAAGCACGATTCCCCATCCTGCAGCAGGTTCCGAGTAAAGACCGCTTTTAAGTGCAGCTCACGTCTGAGTAAAGACTGGTTCTGAATGCAGCTGGTTCTGACTGCAGACCGGTTCTGACTGCAGACCGGTTCTGAGTGCAGCTGGTTCTGACTGCAGACCGGTTCTGAGTGCAGACCGGTTCTGAATGCAGCTGGTTCTGACTGCAGACCAGTTCTGACTGCAGACCGGTTCTGACTGCAGACCGGTTCTGACTGCAGGCTGGTTCTGACTGCAGACTGGTCTCTTCAGCACTACAATCCAGACACCGGAATCATATTTTTAAATATGCAGAACATGCGCTGGACTGCATTTCACGAGTTCGCACTAACATGCAATCGCAAATGATCACTGATGCGTATTTGGCGTGCTGTCCGGGGGGAGGGCTCCGAGCTCGGAATTTGGCCCGAACCCAGAGTACTCCCCCCGTCTTTGACTGAGGTAGATACCAGCTAAGAGTGAGGTGATGGGGTGATGGAGGGATGCTGCGAGACTGTCATGTGACGGAGGTGAAGGACGGCTATATATATATATGCGTCGTTGCGTGCTGATTGGTTGGATTACATGACCGTGCTCCTCCCGAACTTAGTTAATAAAACTTCATTGCATGTGAGGTGGTAAAACTCGTTCACGTCATCCTTTGATCAGCATTTGTTGAATAAGTGTCATGATCAGTGGAAAATATATTTCACACCTGTCTGCAACTATTATTAAATGTACACTGGATGGCTGTTCAGCACGAATATTTAGAAAATCAGATTATTAATTCACAGCGGTTGGTTTAATGACAGCTTGTGTAGACGGTAAACTAGCGTTCTTTAAAATCACAGTTTTCTTGAACGGCATCATCACTGAATGAGAGGCTCAGACGTGGAGAGAGAGTAACTGTGGCAAGAGAATGTCCCAACTTCTGCATTAGTGCGCTGCAGATGTTGCAGGTTTGGTCCAGGTGTTGGTTGATCTATAATCTGTCTCAGATGTTCATGGATCATTACGCTTTAATGAGAGTAAACACACAAACGCGTCACACTGAAAAGTTTGTGACGATTCCAGCTTCAAATATTCAAGAGTTTTGTTTCTGTAAGAGTTGCTGTATATTCTTAATCTGCAGGTCAGAATTAAAAACACAAATTCACGGATATTCTTCCTGCATATCTTTGTGAACACGTGACAAACCGTTTTACATTAAACTTGATGTGGCAAAGCTTTAGTGAGCCCTGAACGTGTGACACAAAATCCAGGTTGTGTGTCTGTGAAGGAATGAAGCAGGTTTGTCCTGTTTTTTAATTGCAATGAAGAGAAAATCCCCCATAATTCCCTGCTTTACAAAAGAGCTGTAATTGCAGGAGTGTAATTGCCTGCCAGTGTTCTGCTGCTTACCGTGTGTGTGTGTGTGTGTGTGTGTTATTTCTTGTTACGTCTAGCTGTCAGTGCTGAAGAGCTCAATAATTAAAATCAGGGGAAAAATGAAGTGGCAATTTTGTGTCTGCAATTATCAAAATCCAACAGACGATCCTCTGCTTACTGCATACTGTGCAGTATGCACTTGCCTATATACTGCCTACTTAAAAAAGTATGTAAAACAGTATGCAGTGTGCATCAACAAACTTTTAATTAATGTTGTCACATGATTTGTGTAAAAATACTTTCTCCTCTTTCATCTTAAGTTTTTTTAAAGCTCAGCTTGAAACTTTATTTTCGCTTAACACTGTAACTGCTGGTTTTGAAGCGCTTTCCAAACATTGACAAAATGTTTTGGTTTTTATATGCGAACAACATTCAGATTGCTATTATTTAATTATACGTTAGCCAATCAGATTAGAACAGTGTGTTCAGGAAACCGGTTTCATTTTATTTAAAGCTGCAATCGGTAACGGTTGTCTCTTTGTCGCCATCTCTGTTTGAAACATGACATTGCAGGTCACTTTACATACTTTTCCTTCTGTATTTCCTCAGAAATCTGTCTGACAGCTCGTATTATAAGTCATTATTATAAATTTACCGTTGGGAGCGTTTTGAACACTGATCTGTTATGTACTTGCTCGATAACTGTCTTTTGTTTATTTTTAACCGTTAAAAGTTACAGATCACAGCTTTCATAAATTTCGCTCAATGCTGCATCATTTTTAGCATGAATACACGTGTCACAGAACCGACACACATTGGCTTTAGAGACTCAAATGTGTACGTGATATTATGCTTGTTTTTAACAGCAGAAGTGTGTGTGTTTATAAGGGCAGAAATGATGTGGTGTAAGGACGTGTCCTTCAGCATCTTCAACATCTCTCAGCGGCTCTCTGGGTATCAGCTGCTCCAATTTACTCCTGATTTTAATTTGGATCAGTGATCAAATTCCCCTCAGACTGAGGATCTGGCAACCATCAGAAGAGGCATGCAGATCAGATTTGAGGTCAATGAGCTTCGAATGAGGCATTTACTGCCCGTTTAGCTTCTGTAAACACACACTTTCCTGTATGTTGCACCTGCTTTTCAAACGCAACACCGCAGCTTTCACAGGCAACGCATTTGTACAAGTTGACGCATCTGCAGAGAGGCGGCCTGCGTTAGAGGTTCCTTTAAACGCAGAGTATGCGATTTATTCCAGAAACCTCTTTTGTTATTCTGTTTTAACGCTTCATCACATCCTGATAGCAATCGCTAAGTAAAGTGGTTTATATATTTATGTATCTTTGGCGCAGGACCATAAAATGTTCGTCCAATTATTGCATGTGGTCCAAATGCCTGTCAAACAATGTATCTGCATACCTCCACTCACTATTGAAGTGGGCGTGGCTTTGAAGATCGCTCAGAACAAAGGGCGGATCTTGTGCTTTCAAAGCTAGCTGGCTATTGCTAGCCTCTCCGAATTCGCCTACACGACCTTTAAATATCAGTAATGGGTTTTTCGAAGATGAATTTTCTTTACGAATCAAATTTAAATACAGATTTACTTTCAGTACCCAAAAGACCTCGAAATGGTCTTAAAAGCAGCTCCAGTGTGCTGAGAAGCAGTGAGTTTGTTGTGAATATTCTCTCCCCTCCCTGCAAGCATTATTGAGCGGTTTTAGTCACGGCTGGCAGAGCATTCTGCTGATGGAGTCAAAAACACCTTTCAGCGTTTGAAATGAGCCGCGTTCAGCTGTGATCGGTATTGGAGAAGCGTTTTTGTGCGGGAAAAGTCACACAGAGTGTCTTAAATGCAAGGCAATCACAACGTCAAGCACAAAGACGCGCGTGTGTGTGTGTGTGTGTGTGTGTGTGTGTGTGTGTGTGTGTGTGTGTGTGTGGGCTGCAGGGAACATTTTCTAGATTATGATGGTAATCAGAGGTGAACCAAAACAAAGTGGAGCCCTTGAAATGCTGTTCTGTTTGATATTGACAGGCTGTCCTGATGTAGCGTACAAGCTATAATTCAAAACTCATCTGCAGCTCAACTTTGGGCACAAAGGTTTCAGAAGTGATGCTGGTCAGTTCTTTAATGAATGCTTCAGTGGACCATGAGTCAGTGCGGCAGGGTGGATGTGTGTCTACCCAGCTAACAGTGAACGTTCTCAGAACATTGGCTACTGTTCTCTAAAAGCTCTCTCTACTTTATCAAAAAGCATTTTTGCTGTAATGTTAGTAGAACGTTTTTTAATGTTATATATCTTATATGTTAAAAACATTATTAGTAGAACATTTTAAAAACATTACACAATTACAAAATATTTGAATAGCGTTCTAATAACCAAAAAACAATGTTGATACAACATATACAAAATCTGGACGTTTTGAAGGTTCCTAAAACTTGCGCGATAAGATTTGAACATTTTAGCTACTTATTGGAAACGTTGGGGAAACGTTACTACAACCAAAAACGGTTAGCTGGGTAATTTTGCGGTCTGGTAATGGCACCCTGTCAAGGCTGCAGATCCCTCCAAAGTGCTTCCTAAACAAGCCCCTATTGTGAAGATTCAGCACAACAGCAGAGGAGTGCTGAGAGACGTCACTGCGCCGGAAAAGAGGAGGAAGAGAGGAGAAGATTACAGGGCCATGTGTTGTGTTAGATGTTTGAGTGTCATCTTCACAGCAGACGGTTCCTCCCACTGCTCTGCTCTGAAAACAAGAGCACACACGGCTGTCTCTCTCTGAGTTTCTCTCTGTTCACCACGCCACAGTTACAGCACGTTCAGCTTCAACAAAAAACTGACTGATGTGAACATGAAAATTCTGGATTTGCGTGAGGAAACGACGGTGTATTGAGCTGCCGCGTGATTGATCTGAGTCGAACCAACACAAGGAGACGGGTCAGAACCTCAACTCGCTGAGTTTCAGATCCAGCACTCCTGCAGAACCCACATAAGAATCATGTGACCTGTCTGCCAGTGTTTAGCATCACAGCTACCTGCAGAGGTGTGCACTACGTAGTGTGTATTATGTATGTAGTATTATTTAAACATAAAGGGCTGTATGCCCTTTATGCCAGAGTCTTTAAAGGTTACGGGCATATTTAATCTGAAAGAACATCTTTTAAACAGCAGGTGGTGCTGTTACCAAACTCTTATGCTATATGTAAAGCTTATGCTTGATTAAAGAGTTTAGTGAAGTCGTGACAATTTTCAGTATAAATTTGAGCAGCTAGTGGTGCTAGTTTTTTATCCAATCGAAGGAACCAGATTCCTGTCGATGCATTTTACATGTATGCGTTTGTCAGACACTTTTATCCAAAGCGACTTACAGTACATTCAAGCTATACATTTGATTAGTATGCGTGTTCACTGAGAATCGAACCCACAGCCTTTTGCGCTGCTAACGCAGTGCTCTACCTGTTAAGCTACAGGAACACTACTGCACCCACTTTTGAATGTTCGACATGTTCTGGAAAATATTTTAATACAATCTGAGCTCATAAAACGATGCCTTGTTGTCATGCAGGGACAGCTCTCTCTCTCTCTCTTTCCTTCCCTCCCTCTCTCTCTCTCTTTCCTTCCC